>APFE031102084.1:107345-143367 GCA_000404065.3 Pinus taeda
TGGACATTAAAGTCAGAAGAGTCTGCATTTAAAGGAAAAACTGGATTTAATAAGCAATGCAAGGAAATGAAGAGCATGCATACAATTAATTTAAAAATTTCCATTTACTTTAATTCTTGTTCCACTCTAAATATGGAGCCAAAAACAAAATATTGTCCTATCAGTAGGTGGAAAGGAAAAACATGGGGTGACAAAAAGAAGAGCGTACAACTGTAGAAGCAGTTTCATTTACTGGAACTTCACCATCACCAGAAACCCACTTTCTTGTACGGCTTAGCTTCAAGAAGCCTCCTCCACTTTCATCATCAGTTATCTGGACATTTTCTCGCATAAAACAGCAGTTAGCTTCCAACTGCTCCATAGAAGTAAAGAGGCACGACATATTCCATAAATCTCTTAAGGGAACTACAAAAAGTACTGCCAAACACAATCAGGAAGAATTTCATTTGTCTTTCAATTCAATCAATATTATCGTACCTTTTGAGGCTGTTGAAGTTTTTCCTTCACTTCTGCTCTTCTGGATTCATCCACTTCCAAAACTTCCTTTTTCCAAAGCATATCAGAAGTTTTGGAGACAAAATCTCCAGTAATCTTTCTTTCTTGCAAAAATAACTCAAACAGATCTTGCGCTGAGAGCTCATTGGCTGCAATTTGCCATGACAGAAACTCTTCTTTCACTAAGTTAATTTCAAAAGAAAAAATCGATGAACAAAGAAAACATACTCTAAATTTTACTGTACATGTGCTGAGAACATGCATTTTACAGACACAATTAGCTGGCCACGGGCCCAACCAGCTGAGTAATCCCCATCTGACCTACAAGATTCTAGAGTGAGTCCCTAATGGATAGTCTTCCCCGAAGGTCATCAGTTTCAACTTCCTAGTGAACATACAAAAGCTGCCCTACCTTTCAATGATTAGTCGGGACATGTTCTAACAGTCAATAAAAGGGAAGATCGTGTAGATGGCTTTTCCTGCTGTGTTCAGAAGGAGGAATTGTCTCATCAAAAATATTCCAAACAACAGTTGTTTGTGTCATCATGCGAGGGGAGTTTTCAGAACATGAATTAAGCAATGGGTTTCTTGTTTTCCACTTGGAGATCTGTTATATTAAGGCTTATAATAAGCCGTCCCCAGACAATCTTCATGAATCTACAAGAGAAAATTTTAATCCACCCAGGTGATAGGGACCACAGAGGAGGGAATAGGAAGGGATGGCCAATATGTAGCAAAAATCCCAAGAATAATCAAGGCAGAGTAAAATATATTTTTTCAAAGAGGTTGTAACTCAAATTATGGAGCATAAGGCGAAAGTGGTGTTGAGCAGTGTTATCAAAACTGGTGGAACCAGCTGGTCTGACCAGTTTGGACTCTGGAGGCAAAACAGGTCAAACCAGTTGCCCTGAACTGGAAAAGGCCATTTCGGAACAAAACCAACCAGTTTCGTACAATATCGTATGATGTGTCTATTGCCACACAATCTAGCAGGGGCCCTAGGAGGGGTAACTAAGGGACAACTATTAGACCAAATGACAACAATGGGACAAAGACCCACTATCACCTCAATCGGTGTCCCCTTCTTTTTACGGACTTTCATCGATGGGAGAAATCCCAAGTATGAAAGAAATCACTTGAATGGTAGGATCAATGGCAAGGTATGATGTGATTTCCAAGGCCCATTCAAAGGGGAGGCTCAAATAATGGCTCAATGCTTCAAGAAGAAGCTAAAGGCTTTCGAAGAAAGGCCTATGAGGAGAGCTAGACCTAGGGCTAGTGATATTCAATGATCATGAGATTTCCTAAGGTCAAGGTTCCTAAGATGATTAGGACCTCTCAAGAAGCCTTGAATGATGCATATATGCCTTTAAATAGACTTTCGCTATCCTTGAGAAGCCTAGAGTGGGACCACACGAGACCTAGGATTTATGCATAATCTCGAGAAAACTCTTCAAAGTGCTCTCTAGGTCAAGGTGGGATAGGAGAAAGGGTTTTGAATGATTTATTCCACCAAATACTAAGCCCATATAACCCTCAAAGAAGTCCCCAAGGTGAGAGAGCAAGACCTAGGTTTTCCCTCTCAAAGTAGCACCTAGGGTAAGAGATTTTATGGACGAAACTTGGGCGGATGCCCACCAAACTTGGAGCATAGGTAGCCTAGACCTTGAGCTTGATGTTTGGATCTTTGGATTCCTAAAAAATCACCTCCCTAAAATTTCGATGCAAGCCCTAGATTTCCACCCTACCCTTAGGGGACTGAAATTTAGGAGGAGAAAAGGAGGAAAGAGAAGTTGATCACCAAACCTCTTGGAGCAGTGCCTAGTCCTTTGGGCTATGGAATCCTAGATGCGTTAGATTGGCCAAATTTGTCCTCAAGGAGGTCAAAAGTTGATGCCCTAGCTACCAACCTTCAACAATTACCTACTATTAGAATATGGAGTTTCATGAAGAAAAATAGCATTTCATCACTAGGAACATTCATTACATGTTATATCATGAGTAACATATGCAAGAGTCGACCAAATAGCTTCCAAAAAAAGGTCTTCAACAAAATTAGGGCATAATACCATTTACATTAGTTGCAGCGATTACATACATTATACATTTTCAAGAGAAATATTTCATCAACAAAAGAACTTACAAGATAATTATGCAATATATCCATCCATATTCAAGAAGTAGCTCCAAGACAAGATAAAAAATCAGCTCCAAATATCATAGTGCATCCAAATACTCCAATAACTTCCAAAGAAAAAGTGTGAGTTCTTTTTTCAGAAGAGAAGAATCCAAATGATGATGATTAGTTCTCACAAATGAGACTCATCTCTATTTATATGAGTCTCTCCTAATTCAATTTAGCCTTATGAACCCCCCTAAATTATTAATAATGTGCACATAACAAAACTTGGTGACAAGCCCACCGAATAGTTCATAAAGTGAAGAATAAGCCATCCAAAATGAAGCCCAAATGATGAAACAGTGGTGTAGGAGAGTTTTTGGAGGGCCTCTTTGAGTCCTCAAGGTGCCATGATGAAGAGGAGGGTTCCAAAAACGATGATCAAGGGGGTAGCCCCTTGATTTCCAAGCAAAACATCTCGTGGTGCTCCCAAGCGGTTGTGGAGCACAATCAATGGTCATGGATCTCTGGTGGCTCAATAATAAGTCGATGCTCCACCAATGAGGGCTAGAAGATGATGTATACCCTCTCGTATCTCTCTGGATGAGTCAAAACCCCATTTGGGCCCTAGATCAGCTACCAAGTATTGGGTGCAAATGTGTGGCCAGCTGAGCAACGTGGTCCAAGTGCATCATCGTCTCTGTATGGTTGGGACACGAACAAGCAATATGTGGTGTTGAAGAAGCCCATGGTGTGGCAAGCAATGCCATGTTGCAGTGGAGGCCCATGACTCTCAACGCTCACCCTAAAAGTGCCATTATGACCCTCTAGAGGGCTTGGATCCCGTATAGGGAGACCAACTCCAAGATGAAGACCCACCTACAATCATGTATAAGTTCCAATGTGTATCCTCACCTTCTAGTACAATAATTCATTAGTGCAATTGAGTAAATAATCTTGCTAATCAAGGGAAAAAGTGGACAACTCATAGTGGCATGCCATTCCAAATGAGCTTTAGGCGCAGGTATTACCTTGCTCAACAAGAGAGGTTAATAAAAGACCCTATTAGGTGGTTTCAACCTCTAACAGAGTGACAGGTCCATGGTATATCCATCAAATCGCAGGTGTCATGTGAAGTAATGATGTAACGGAGTGGGTGCAAGAGGGAAGGCTCCAAGACACATGCCATTGTACAAGGGTAGCTATAATGAAGGATGCCCACACATTGAGTGTATAGAAGTAGGAGGGAGAAATCGTGGAACATGAGTTACCTCGGCCTTTGTTTTTACACCCTTAATCATATGCCTTTTGCTTTTTATTGATTTTTCTTTCTTTTACTACTTGGGGCTCCAAGGGATGAGAGCGTGATGTGTATGATGTAGCAATGATTACCCCCTTAAGATTGGGCAGTTCATCGACCACCAAGGATTGGGACAATCATGGATTCCTTAATGATGCAGTGGGTACTCATAGGGGCCCTAGCAACTAGGGTGATGGCCATACTGATAGGGGGTAGAGTTCATGTTTGCTTTTACCCAAGTGCTAAATTTTTGTCTCAACCATATTTTGCATTTTGTGGTACATTTCCTGTTGTAAGTAGCCAAATAATGCTTTTATCTTTCTTTTTAGCTACATCAACCTCTGGGGCATCGTTTCAGGCCCGACCCAAATTCCTGTTGTAAGTAGCCAAATAATGCTTTTATCTTTCTTTTTAGCTACATCAACCTCTGGGGCATCGTTTCAGGCCCGACCCAAAGTGTGGAAAAGGGGAGATGGAGGCTAACACCTTGTGGACCCAATGGACAAATGTGGACCCATAAGGGAAAAGTGTGTAAAGGGATTATAATGAGCGGAGGGGAATGAGAGATATGATATCAGGAAACGGGACCACGCAACCAAAATCAAGGTTTCCCATGTAGTGCCACTCCTAAAGCTAGTAGCTAATCAAAGAGATCCCACAGGACTAGGATACAAGACTAACCACTGAGTTGAGGCGAGGGAACAGGAGAAAAGTCCAAGACCATTCTTTCCACCGAATCCCCCCACTAACCTACATTCAAATGTGGCCAGGAAAAGCAAGCATAAACACCTAATTACATCATGAAAATCCCTACCTTCGAGGTTGGAAGGCCCCACCTTCAAACATACGATCATAACAGAAGGCCAAAGCACACAATAGTTGGCTCGGGAGGCAAAGAATAGGGCACATCGAGCTATCTGGTGGTTGCAAAGGGCTGCTGGTTGTTCGCTGAAGACAAATCTGGGAGAAAATTTCTCCTATAGTGGTAACCCACTAGTGGTGGGTAACATTTAGCTCCAACTGGGACATGAGCTCTCAATAGATTGCACGAACCATGTACTCAAACAAGGAGGTCATGAGAACACGGGCAATCTCTTGGGACCGCGAATCTGTTACATGCACATCAAAGATGAAGCAAATGAGGTAGGATGCTTCTATGGCATCCTTTTGATCGCCCATGCTTTTGTTAGTCCATAAAAACCAACAGGAAATAAAATCTACTTCTAAATGCAAGCCTAATCTACATGCACCTAATCTAGCATGATAACATAATATGATGTTAAATTCTAATGCAAAAACAATATGGAATGCACCCTACTCTAACATGCATGGTTACATTATGTGAATGCTAAGTGTAATCAAAGACCCAGTGCAACCAACATATCATCTAGTCAATATGTGAACACCTGTCCCTTTGCTTGGTCAAGCAACAAACCCAAAATAAGAGATAAGATGAATTAAATGTAGGATTACAAGGGTGCGAAGTGGGAAAATAAGAAACCCAAACATCACAGAAAGGAGAAATGTATGATGGAAAGGGCACAAATTTGGAGATTTGGATCCTTTCCTACAAACAAAGATCATGAAATCCCTATCACGATCTTCCCTAGTAGTGCCAGACCTTGTGATTGCTTTGAGGTCAATGCAAGAGGGAAAAGGAGGAGGGTGGAACGAAGGATGATGATCAATAGGTTAATCTTGGAATGATCATGCTCAGGAAGGGGAAAGGCTCATCATTATTAGTGTAAAAAGGGTTGAGGAAAGTGTCCACATGTGACTCAACTCAGTAGGCCAAGGGGATATTGAAAATTTTTGGAGGTCCTCATCCAAGAGAATATTGAAAATTTCAATATATTTTGAACCCTTGGACCATAGTAGTTAAGTCAAAGTCAACTTTTTGTGGCAATTAACTCAAAATAATAATTTTTGAGTTTATTAAAAGGAAATTAAAAGTGAAATTCGAATTTCCTCAAAAAGTAACTTTATTTCAACGGTGATGATTAAAAGATCGTTTGATCTTCATTAATGGTTGAGATTGCTTTGACGGAGATCAAGCCAACTAGCCGTTGGAGAATTTTCATATAAATGAAAGGCCTCTCCATTATTTGCATCCGATTTTTGAATCGTGTACTTGCTCTAAGAAATCTCTGGTAACTTTTTTCTGGTTAATAAAACGCAAAGACTTTGGGGTTTTAGATCGTGGCATTCCTCTTTCAAATTTATGTGGTAATATTGTTCTTAATACTTCGCTGCTTTTTATTTGCATTTGTTGGTTAATAGGCTTTGAGGATTGATCTGTGTACAAGTATCTTGCACAAATTTCTGGATTTTTTAAAATATCATTTTAATTTGATAGAATTTGCAGGTATCTCTATTTCTTGATAATTTTATGAACATTTTTTAAATCTCTATTAATCTAACAAGCAGATTTAAGCGTGCAGAAGTTATCATTCAGAATTTGGGCGTTTGGGGAAGTCCTCAGCGGGACCAAGTGACTCTCAGTTTACAGAATCTAAAAGAGCCCACAATCTTTTTAATTTTTGAAGTCATTTTATAGAATATTTTACTTGCAGGGTTTTTCTTGGGCTTGTGCCTCTTTAAAATTTATTTCTAAATAAATATTGTGCAAAAATTTGTTCAAATCTGGCTAATAGAGGGCTTTGATCTGCAGATCTATTAGATCTGTAGAATATTATTGTAGATTTGTAAATATCAATTTTTTAATTCATTGGGGTTTTGGGTATTTCATATTTTTGTATATACATGCTTTGGGTTTTTTCTATCTTTTATTTGTATAGGAACAGATCTAAAAATTGTAGGTGATTTTTGTGGATTTCAGAGAGAGATCTAAGCTCCAGAGGCATCTCCATTTTGTTTGCAGGTTGAAGATAAATTTCAAGAAGATTGTGGACAAATTTTTGTTAGAGCCTTGAGGCCCTACGCTAGCCATCTCCAGCCTCTTTCTCGGCCTCCCTTTCAGCCTTATGGCCTCCCATCTTTCACCAAAATTCTTTCACTAATTTTTCCTAAATTTTTTCCTAAAAATTTCCCAAAAAAAATTTAACAAAGTTTTCCACAAAAAAATTTCTGAGTTGAGGATTTTCAGTGATTCGGGCAGCGTACCTTCAAGTGTCTTCAAGCCCCTAAGGGATGACTGGTGCACATCCTCTAAACCCTTACCTTCTTCATTGATCTAATTGAAAACAAGATTAATACTGCCATAAAATTTTAGTTATCTGAAATTTAACAGCAAATTAGTTTTCATCTTTCACTGCATTACATTTCAGAAGTATAATTACTTTCAGAAACTTTTGCATGATATTTTCTGAATATTATTTTACTCTTTTACAGAAAATTTCTGAGTTTAATTCTTTCTGATCTATTGATGTATTTGATCTAAGAACTCAAAAAATTACTAAAATAACAATGAAATAATATTCAGAAAATAGCATGCAAAAGTTTGTGAAAGTAATTATACTTCTGAAATGTAATGCAGTGAAAGATGAAAACTAATTTGCTGTTAAATTTCAGATAACTAAAATTTTATGCCAATATTAATCTTGCTTTCAATTAGATCAATGAAGAAGGTAAGGGTTTAGAGGATGCGCACCAGTCATCCCTTAGGGACTTGAAGACACCTGAAGATATGTTGCTCGAATCACTAAAAATCCTCAACTCAGAAATTTTTTTGTGAAAAACTTTGTTAAACATTTTTTGGGAAATTATTAGGAAAAATTAGTGAGAGAATTTTGGTGAAAGAGGGGAGGCCATAGCGCTGAAAGGGAGGCCGAGAAAGAGGCTGGAGATAGCCAGCGCAGGGCCTCAAGGCCCTAAAAAAAATTGCCCACGATCTTCTTGAAATTTATCTTCAACCTGCAAACAAAATGGAAATGCCTCTGGGGCTTAGATCTCTCTCCAAAATCCACAAAAATCGCCTGCAATTTTTAGATCTGTTCCTATACAAATAAAAGATAGAAAAAACCCCAAAGCATGTATATACAAAAATATGAAATACCCAAAACCCCAATGAGTTAAAAAAAATTGATATTTACAAATCTACAATAATATTCTACAGATCTGCAGATCAAAGCCCTCTATTAGCCAGATTTAAACAAATTTTTGCACAATATTTAGAAATAAATTTTAAAGAGGCACAAGCCCAAGAAAAACCCTGCAAGTAAAATATTCTATAAAATGACTTCAGAAATTAAAAAGATAGTAAGCTCTTTTAAATTCTGTACGATGAGAGTCAGTCCAGCTGAGGACTTCCACAAACGCCCAAATTCTGAATGATAACTTCTACACACTTAAATCATCTTGTTAAATTAATAGAGATTTAAAAAATTATCATAAAATTATCAAGAAATAGAGATACCTTCTACTTCTATCAAATTAAAATGGTATTCTAAAAAACCCAAAAAATTGTAAAAGATACCTGTACACAGATCAATCATCAAAGGCTATTAACCAGCAAATGCAAATAAAAGCAACAAAGTATTAAGAACAATATTACCACATAAATCTGAAAGAGAAACACTGCGATCTGAAACCCCAAAGTCTTTGCGTTTTATCAACCAGAAAAAAGTTACAAGAGCTTTCTTAGAGCAAGTACATGATTCAAAAATCGGATGCAAATAATGGAAAGAGGCCTCTCATTTATAGGAAAATTCTCCAACGGCTAGTTGGTTTGATCCCCGTCAAAGCAATCTCAACCGTTGATGAAGATCAAATGATCTTTTAATCATCACCGTTGAAATAAAGTTACTTTTTGAGGAAATTTGAATTTCACTTTTAATTTCCTTTTAATTAACTCAAAAATGATTGTTTTGAATTAATTGCCGCAAAAAGTTGACTTAACTACTATGGCCCAAGGGTTCAAAATATCTTGAAATTTTCAATATTCCCTTAACCGAGGACCTCCAAAAATTAAAAACTTTAAAACCCACAAATTTTAAATGTTGGATAATTTAATTTTTCCTATGACCTAAATTAGAAAACCACGAAGTCTTTCGATATCACTCACTCCTTCTAACAGCACTTTGGCTAAGAATTGAAAGTTGAATTTCTAGCTTTTTCATTTTAATTTATTTTAGCCAGAAAATTTTAATTAATTGACTCATGAGGAGATTATTAATTTTTCCAACCCTCTAATATTTAACCATGGTATCTAACTATGAGGGACCATACACTAAATATTTTTTATATGAAATATTACATTTCTAACCCATGAAGGGGGAACACCCATTCGTTATAGACCCTCAATAATTATCCATTTCTGCGACACAAAATATGATCTAGTAGACTAAGTGACTTGTAATAAAATAATCTAACCAAATAGTTATAATTATTCCCAAATCACTTTTACAGAGACTCGATAAATAACACTAAGACACATTTAAAATCTAGGCAACAAAATCCACCCTAGCTTTCGGGTGAGGCTGGAGGGAAAACTTTGCCGATCATCCGTATTTAGAAACACACATGAATCGGTGAGATTAAAAACCTCCTAGGATAGAAATCATCATCAGAAAAATAAATTTACCTAAGTTGTTACAGACATTTGTCTTACTAGGATCATTTACATTACAAAATGCAGAATGGGTTTACAAAACTCCAGTGTACATATAGCTGATAATAATGAACCTGTGGATCATCTGAGTGCTCGAACACAATGGAAATCCATGCGTGAAAAGATGTATAGCTATGGGGTAGTTGACATGGAGTGGTCAACATCTGGCTCTACTTGGAGACATGTTGCTTCATCGAAGGAATGTGAGAATCCAGAATCTGCACCCAAAAAAAACACAAAATGACATAAGTAGCATCCATCCAAATATAATCCAAAAATCATCATATAACATTATGTAAAATAGAAGCTCTATAACGATTCTACAAACATGAAATGTAAACTTAGTCTAAGAACATAAATAAAATGCTAAAATGACAAGGTGTAGGGTTAAAAATACAATACAAAGGATACCCCATGGAAATGTGTTCAATATAGCGCATGCTAAGCATTTTCCTGCTTTTTGGCAAATCTGTTGGTTGCTTTTCGGATATGCCATGCCCGATCTTGCATATCATAGGACTATGTCTTATCCAAAAATCGAGCTGCTCTCGGCCATCAGATGCATCAAATCGCTTCCTTCTTCTTTTCTGCTTTTTTCTCTTCTTCTGGGTGGGTTGTGATGTCAACAATGAGACCACTATAGATTTCTTGTCCTGATCTTGAAGATGTTTGGACGAAAGATCTAAACAATCTGAAGTATGCCCAATCTTATTCTGAATATACTCTATTAATGGTGATACATAAGCTCGGTCTTCCTTAACCAAAGTTGACTTGTCCTTAATGGGAACAGTAACCTCCTTGCAATGAAATGGGAAATGATTTGGTGGACTAGGAGATCTGTGAGTCGTGACAAAACCTTTGTGCTTTGGTTTAACCCGAATCCTGGAACTTGCGTGTTTTTCATCATTTGTAGCTTATCTTGAAGAGTGGTATTTTCGATTCTGGTAGCATCAATCTGGTTAGAGTGTTCAACCTTCATAACATTGATTTCCTTGGCATGGCCTTCCTCCATGGTCAATAATTTATTCTAAAAACATATCTGACTAGCTTCCATATCTTTCATTAATTGCACTTGCTTTTCCTCCATGGCTAACAATATGTTCTAAAGAGAAATCTGACCAGCTTCCATGTCCTTCATCATTATGTTATGATTTACTTGTATAGTAATCATTTCTTTCTCATGATGATTCTGCATGTCATTCCTCATAGCCTCCATCTTCTGAGAACACTTTTCTACTAAGGTGGCTATGTGATCAGAGTGATTAATTTTCATGATTTCTATCTCCTCATCACGTTTTTCTATTTGAGTGTACAAAGTTCTCATATCCTTGGTGTAATCAGCAATAAAAAAAATTTGATTAAGCTCCATGTTCTTTAGCAAGTGCTTTAGTTCTTTAATAAGATGCTTATCATTTTCCCTTTCATTGTCGATATTGATTTGATAACTTGTTTCTGCTTTTCCATTATCATGGATTTGTCTTGCAACGGTACAATTGGATTCATCATGAGAACATTCACAATGCCTGCAATATGGCATATTGTGATATGGAGAATTGTCTTGAAATATTTCGTTGATAGTTGGGTTCTTTATAAGATCACTTTCATCCTTTTGCATAGTACTAGGGGCACAAGGCAAGCCGCCTTGATTTTCATATCTATCTTTAAAAGCATTGGTGATGTATTTTAAAGAAGCAAAAGAATCCTCAAGGCAATTACAAAACCAATCCAAAGCATCACCTTCTAAAGAAAAGACAAATAGATGCATCTTGACATCTTCATGATTATATTGTGAAGGAAGACAATATCTAGTTATTATATGAGTAACCCTGGAGAGATGCTTTCTAGCAATGGTTGAATCAACACCCGAGAACAAAGACAATTTATGAATGGCCTCTTCTAGCATATCATGAAGAAAGTTAGTAAAATGACACGAGGCAAACAAGTCATCCATGATGACTTGCTTAAAGGGATAAGGAAGGACCAAATGGATGCTAGAGAGAGGCCCCTGCTCAAGAAAATCAAAAGATCCCCAAGAAGCGAGCTTCTAGCAGAAATTTTTGTAAGAAATGAAAGAAGTGGAATCGCCACTTGAACATGAATCTAGCTCTAAGATCCAAAAGGAAAAAACCGAAAGGTCAGTAAGGGAGAAGCAGATGGATATAAGGGAAGTTTTCTTGTATGAGAAATAATGGATGAATAAGTGGAGTCGCCACCCAAACAGGAAACCAACCGTAATGTCCAGGCGCTAGAAGTGCAGATGAAAGATAAGGCGATGAAAAGATGAAGAAATATAATGGCACCAGAAAATGTGGCATTGATGGAATAAGAAATGATTAAAACACTGAAAATGTGACGATGAATATCGTAAAGCCAAGGTCCAATAAATTGGTCCCCGACAATGGCGCCAAAAAATGTTGTGCCTCTTGACGGGCTAATGAATGGCAGCAGAGATTAGAAGACTAGAAAAAATATCGTGAGGACCAAAGACAGAAAAACTCTATCCCCGGCAACAACACCAAAAAATGTTGTCGCACAGAATGTCTAGGCACCGCGACAACGACTCAGCTTGGGTATTGTCACAATGATCCCCAATCACTTCATTTGAAATGTCTCCCAATAGTAAACTAAGGGGGGTAGACCCTATGGAAATGGAAAAATGAAATATTAGTTGGGAACCAACCAACCTAGGAGACACAGCTAAGCAACCAATACTTGTTTTAGATTGCGTAAGAATTTAAGGATTCAAAATTATTTGAAGAAAGTGATACCAGTGCCTTGTGGAGTCAACTATCTTGTGAAGAAAATAAGGTTCAAGTAAAAGATGGGAAACTGTTGTTGAAAAGACTCAACTGTCTCAATAGATCAGAAAGAATTAAACTCATAAATTTACTAAAAAAACAGTAAAATTTTCTAAATTTAGCAACAAATTCAATTTACATTTTTACTGTTGTTTAATTGCAGAAATAGAAGTTAGTTTCAGTAACTTTTGCAAACAAATTTCTACAAATTGTTTCACTGTTGTTCAGTAGTTTATTTATGAGTTTTTTAGATCCAATACATCAATAGATCAGAAAAAATTAAACTCAGAAATTTTCTGAATTGTAGTTATCAATTTGTCATTTAAAATTTTCTATTGTTATACATAGAAATTTTTGAATATTGCATGGTTACAGGACTGACGTTTTAGAATATATTGTTGGTTTTAACATTTGATCTAGAGTAATATTTCATTAATGTGATCTGAGTTTAAAACATTTAGTTTAATTTCTGAAGTTCATTTGTTTTTTACATGCTTATGCAAGTAGGAATAATCTAGTTTTACTTATGCATCTAATGATATTTGTTGGGTATTTCATACAAATGAATTTTTAGATTTTAAGGTGTTTTATTCCAGCATTTTACATTTCAGTCCATTGTGCATTTCAGTGATTATTTGTGCAGATTTTACATTTTGCAGTGCTCGTATAAGTACTTGCTTTCACATTTAGATCACCACATTTTTGAGTCTTAAGTTAAGTAACATTTAAGACATATTTCAGAAATAATTTTAGGCTCTCATTTAACTAAAATTAACCAAGTCCTTGCATTTCACATAATTTTAATTTTGCATTTGCATATGAGACAGTGGAGTCATTTTAGCAGTAGTTTCTCATCCTTTACTTGAACCTTATTTTCTTTGCAAGATAGTTGACTCCACAAGGCACTGGTATCACTATCTTCAAATCATTTTGAATCCTTAACTTCTTGCACAATCTAAAACAAGTATTGGTTGCTTAACTATGTCTCCCAGGTTGGTTGGTTCCCAACTAATCTTTCATTTTTCCATTTCCATAGGGTCTACCCCCCTTAGTCTGTTATTGGGAGACAACTCAAACGGAGTGATTGGGGATCAGTGTGACAGCACCCAATCTAAGTCATTGTCGTGGTGCCTAAACATTCTGTGTAACAACACCTGCCAGTATTGATTTGATACCATGCTAGCCAATGACTCTCTTACCTTCAAAAGGCACCTGAAGGTGAGGTAATAGCTAGCAAATCAAGAATTTGCAATCTTCAACAGCTCCAATCTTGAATGATTGCAAAAAAGCCCATAATATTGCTATGATTTATATTAAATTCTATCATTTTTTTGCCTCTCTTATACAAACCACCAATCCATTTGTATTGATGGTTTTTGTTCTTAATAATATCATGCATCAAAAAGTTCATTATGTGAACCAAACACTCAGACCAAAATATGTTGGGGTATCTATCCTCAATAATTGCTCCCACTACCTTGCAATTAGCAGCATTATCAGTGATGACTTGGATGACATTGTATGGCCCAATACATTCAATTGTTTCAAGTAATGGTTCTGCAATGTTGATGGCAGTCTTGAACTTTTCTGAGTAATCATATGCTGAAGGAAGATTGCACCATTAACAGACACAGCAAGAATACTTATTAATGGCTTGCCTTTTACATTTGTCCAGCCATCAGAATACAATGGACACCCCATGCTCATTCCAAGAATTTGTCATTTTACTCAAAGAATGTGTTATTTTTGCTTTTTCATGATCAAGTCCCACGGTTCTACCTTTGTCATACCCAGGCCTCTTGTATCCTTTGGGGGCATCATTAACGGCAGAAACCATTTCATGCCAATAAGATGAGAGAAGAACATTGAACAGTATCCCACATGCATAGAGAAACTAGTAAATTTTTGAATCCACATCATTCCTACACCCTTCACCAAGGAAATCTAATATGGTTCTACGCCTTAACTAGATGTTTGTTCTTGTGCCTCCATATCCACTACCATGGAGGATGTTGATGGAGTTCTTTGTGCATGTGATTGTTTGCTATGTTCAAAGACACCCTTTGATCTTTTAGATCTGTATTGGGCTTCCTCCTCTTCCCTTATGCATTTGGCTCTTTGTGTTGCTTACACACTTACACAAGCTCTAATTCATATTTATTTATCCCCATCCCATGGCCTTTTCCCATAAAGGTGCCTCTTGGCATGGGTGTATGAACCTGTGTAAGTTTTTTTGCAATGGAGGCATGTAAATTTAGTGGTTCCACCTCCTTTCCCTCCTTCAGGCCTAGAAACATATTTCCACAATGGGATTTGGTTTTTGTGCCCTCATCTCCACTCTCGTCTTCCTCCTCACCAAAATACTCCTCCTGTCCAGGGTTTTCATCAAATCCACTAAAACCCACTTCTTTATCCTCTTTATCATGATCAACCCTCCTTCTACTCTTCAACACCATAATAACAAAGAAAGAAACCAACAACAAGAGAATGCTAAGCCATATAGCCATGATGTTTGAAGTTTTTTGCCTACAATAAAATGGAGGAATTGGAATGGGAAAGAGAGAAGAGAACATTTGCATTTATTAATGAACATATAAAAAACACAAATGCTAGATTGGAGTGTAGATCCTACCTCTTTGGTCTTCAATCCCAAGCTCCAATATCCCTTGCAAGCTCCTCAAGCTCCCTCTATCTCCCTCCTCAACTCAAGCTCCAAGCTCTCTCTTGTTTTCTCACAAAGGTAAAAAAGATGTATAATGGGAGGGGAGGAGGGTTTTTTAACTTTTTCCCCTCCCCTTCCCTCCCCATCTACCGTGCGGCTTTTGCGCCAACAAGAGCGAAAAATTAAAGGAGGGAGCAATCGCTCCGCGACCACTACCTCCTTTAATATTTCGCTGCCGGAGTGAAAGGGAGTTGTTGTGGAGCGACCACTCCCTTAATCACTCCCTTAAAAATAGGGAGCATAATTATTTTTAAGGGAGCATGCTCCCGAAATTCGCTCCTGAGTTCGCTCCCCATCCACTCCCGAGCGAAGCGCGATTTGGAAGCAGATTCAAGGGGGGGAGGGCGCTCCCCCACAACCTTGATTAGGGCTCAATGCTTCAAGAGAAGCTAGGAAGCCTCTCCAAGAAAGACCCAAGAGGAGAGTCAAGATCTAAGGTTATGAATATTCACTATTTGATGAGTATGTCTAGGATCAAGACTTCCAAAGTGAGGCAAGACTTCTCTAGGAGCTTCCCAAGATGATTCTTCTTCAAAATAGGGTTCATGGTCCACTAGAGAAACCTGGGAAGAAAGCTATGCGAGACCTAGGGTTTGAGATTAATCATGGGAGGAATTCCTCCTATGTACTCACTGGGTCATGCTAGGATAGGGAAAGGGTCAAGAATGATTGATTTCTCATATTTTTATGTGCAAATGACCCTCAAGAAGAACTCTCAACCTATGACGTTCAAGATAAGCTTTCAAAGTTGGAGCTAGGGCTTGAGTTTTCTCACAAACCAACCATGGGAATTGCTCTAAAACTAGAGGACTATTAGAGGAGACACCAACGCAGATGTTTATCCAAATAGTTTTGAAAGACACCTCCTCTATTGCAATTCGCAAACAACCCTCGCTAAGTCGTCTAGGAGAGGGGCCACAAAATTTAAGAGGAGAAAAAAGAAGGAAAATAAAGGTGATCACCTAATTTTCTTTGACCAGTGCCTTACCCTTGGGCTATGGAGTCTATGTGATTCCAGATTTGGCTACATCGTTCCTCAAGGAGGCTAAAAAGTGATTCCCTAGCATCTACTTTTCAACGATTACTCACCCAAGATCGATGGGCTTTCATGGCCCCGATTGAGAACCAGTAATTGTAGTTCGAAAGCCTATTTACCTAGATCCACCACCATCCGAAGGAGAGCAGGCCTAAAGTGAGAACGGTGTCCACTAAGGTTATTGTGGGTGGAACCTCTAAGTTTCCCTAAGCTTGCTACTTGATTGGACTTGAATTATCTCACAAGTGCAGGTTTCGAAGGAAATACGTAAAATCGCATAGCTAAAACCAAGTTTCAATCCACTAGGAACATTCACCTACTTGTTATTCAATGATTAACACGTGCAATTCCACAATCTAATAATCTTCACAATGATTTTCAATAAATTAGGGCACAAAACTGTTGATTAGTGGTTGTCATTGATGTCAACCCAAGCAGCACCAGGGGCTACCCTGATCTTGCATGGGCATTTTGACTTGACAACTTACTCTATTTTGAGTTAAGGATCTTAGAGAGGATTCTACTCGTCGACATGCTTCCACAGATGTATGTCACGCCACGTCATTCTTAACAGTTTGAGAGATATTCATGTTGGAAGTTAGTAACCCCAGTTAGTGGGCTAAAACCCTATGGGGTTGTGGCATGGCACTCATAATTGGTTGTGGTCATTGAATAGTAAATAATTAATAATATTTTTTTCCTAAAATCCCTCCAACGTTCACTTGTTGAGGACCCTCTCAACTCAAGACATTCATATAAATAGTGACCCTCATATCCTCCTCTAGTAAGGATTTTGAGGCTTCAAACAGGCCGTCGTGGCAATTTCGCTATAAACTTTTTTTTTTCTGTGAAGCTTCAGAAGCTAAAATTAAAACCCATTTGAGCAAAAATCTTGATGAACCTTATGACCAAATTTCAGATCTTGGTTCGCGATATATTCGAAGATATGATCTAAGGAAGTTAGAGTTTATGCAGGCTCCCAAATTCCATGTCAAACAGGTGACATTGGGAAAATCATCATAACTTTCTCTTTGAGCATTGGATTCCAATTTCGTAAATAGTGACAGAAAGAGGACAGACTGTAGTTTGTTGGGTATCGTTTTCAGGGCTAAAGGTTGCAACAATGACACGTGGCACTTCGTACAAGTTCGCTCTACTGAACCTGGCTATAATCAGGTCATCATTGGAGATTGGGCATAACTCTTTCTTGAAGAATCCAATCTTGATCAGAACTGTGGGGTTGGAAAGAGGACTCAGAGGGCTATCATAGGACGAAATTTCAAACCCTGGAGATCCGAAATTAGATAGATACAACATATCCAATATCGAGCTCCTAGAAGGCAAGAAAAAGCATGCATTCAAGGATCACTGCAGTAAGGACCACACATCAACAGTGAAGGGTAAGTCTCCTACAGCAAGGTATGTATGATTAGTGTTTACATTTGAATTTTGAGTATCATCTCTGACATATGTTTTTGCAAGACAACGTAAGTATATACAATGTCTCAGTTATATCTCTGTCTCTATATGTCACAATAAGTTTTTCGGATGTCCTATTCTTGATACTACACATTTTATGCTACATATTCTTGATGCTACACCAAGTTTGCTAAATATATATGATGTTGTAAGTTCATGTTACTTGTCTTGTCATAGTTGATAAAATGGTCTCTGTTGTTGTACTTAGAACTTGGTCCATCACAAGTATAGGGTTTGTCATCAGTTTTATTGTATATATCTTTAGGTCAGAGTCTTGCATAGAGTCCAGGCCTATATCAAGAGTGGGAGTTCTCGTCTACCGCTGCAACAAGTCAACAACAAAAGTGACAAGCACACTTCAAGTATGCATTGTAATTTTAATTTGTATTTATTCATTATTATGCACTTACATGTGTTTTGCAGGCAGAGGTAAGTTGAAGGGTGTTTTGTTTTGTTTTGGGATTGGTTTCGCGGAGCAAATTTTGCATGCAGGTAGAAGAAGATGCAAGTACAACTTCAAGGAAGAATTCAAGAGCAGAAGTATCAAATCAAAGGAGGCATTGCAACAGGACATCCTTTGAAGACATGACAGTCATCTGTATATTGTGAAGAACTGTCAAGGCCAAGAGTCATCATTGTAAAGTTGTAAAAGAGACATTTGTAAAAGTGTCATCACCGAAGAGTCAAACTGCCTAGAGTCGAAAAGGCATTATTGGGAGGTATAGGAATCTTTGTTGGGATCATGTCACGGCTGGGTTGCAGGTCATAGTGTGATTGGGTGTTCAGTCAAAATTATTGTAAATCATATTGCATCATGGATCATTGTCCCCAGTACGTACAAGAATCCACACTCTTGTCTCATTTCAGTCATTATAGGGTGGAAGGGAGGTGCTAGGTAGGTGTATGAAGTCGCCTTGACACTTCTTCACAATATACGAATGACTCCTAACCTTGACAAATCAAAGGAAGCATTGAAGCAAGACATCCTTTGAAGACATGACAGCCATCCGTATATTGTGAAGAAGTGTCAAGGCCAAGAGTCATCATTGTAAAGTTGTAAAAGAGTCATTTGTCAAAGTGTCATCATGTAAGAGTCATTATTGTAAAACAGTCCATCTGCCTAGAGTCGTAAAGGTATTATTGGGAGTTGTTGACCACTATGTGCCAACAACCCATAGCCGTACACCACCTTTTTCGCAAAAGGGATAGCGCCTGATCGATGTGTTCGTGCTGTCCAGCTATCATCATCAGCTTGATCGTCATCTTATAATGTAAACTCAGTCTACATGTGTATACTGTAAATAATCTCAGCAGATCCGTGTCATGTATGTAATCACCTAGGTAAACCTACTTTTCTGGTGACGATCTACAATCCGGGAGGTTTTTTGTCTCACTAATCCATTCTCGGATGGTCGGAAGAGTTTTCCTTCAACCTTACCCCAAAGCCGAAATGGATTTTGTCATTAGGATCTTAGGGGAGTCCTAATGTTCTAGATCGAGTCTATGTAAAAGTGATTTGGGAATAATCCTAACCATTTGGTTAAGTTATTTTATTACAAATTGCTTAATCTGCTAGATTATATTTGTGTCGTAGAACTGGGTAGTCTGTGAGAGTCTTTTGCAAATGGGATTTCCCCCTTGAGATGTAAAAAATTTAAAAATCATGATGTAAAGTGTCTTGAGGGTAAGAAAAATAATTTATCCCCTCATAGGTCCTAGGCCCTAGGTAAATTTAAATTTTCCAAAGGCAAAATTCGTGGGTCCTTTAAAAAAAATAAATTTTAAGCGGTCCAGGGACTAAGGTTCATTGATTATTTTGCTAAATTTTATGCCTTTAGTCCCTGGGGTTAAGTCAAAGTCAAAAATTTGAGGAAATTAATTCAAAAATTTAATTATTGAATTAATTAAAATGCATTTAATTGAAAAATTCGAAATTTCCTCAATATTTAAAATTTCGACGGATGAGATTAAAATAAATTTTGATCCTCATCAACGATCGAGATCACTTTGACAAGGATCACTCAAACTAGCCATTGGAGGATTTATCTTTAAATATGAGGTCATTTGTCAGTCATTGTCATCCGATCTTTTGATCATGTACTAAACGAAAAGCTCTCCCTTGTAATATTTTTATGAGCAATAAAGAAAGACTTTGGGGTTAATTTCTGCTGGTGTTACTCTTCATGGAAATGTTGTAAGATGTATTATTTTCGTGCGTAATTTCTTTTTTGCCATTAATAATAGCTTTTGAAGAGCGATTTGAGTACAGGTATCTTGCTCAGTCGCTCGGGTTTGAATGATAATTTAAGTTTTGAATACAATAGCGGGTATCTCAATTAAATCTGAATTTTATTATCGTTTTCTCGCTCTATGTTGACAGTTGAATTGAGTTTTGCAGGAAAATCTTTGATTATTAAATCATCAGGCATCCGGGGAAGTTCTCGGCTGAACCAGCCAAACTCCCGATCCATGTTTTCTTAAGAGCCCAGTTTAAATTTGATCCCGGTCTTATTATAAAATATTTTTTTATGGGTGATGCATGAAGGGTTTTGAGCTTAGTACCTCCTCTAAAATTCAAAAGATTTAATTTTTCTGTGCCAAATCGTTAGATCTAGCTGTTGGGAGCGGAGTTGGACTCGCACTCCTTAGATCTGATAAATTTGCCATTCATGTATATAGAGCTGTAATTAATTTTAGTCTTTTTTACTTGGGTTTTCGGGGTTTCAGTGTTTTTTTGGGTCATTGTGTATATCGTTTGGGTTTTTTTTTCTTGTATTGCAGCTACAGATCTGAAGCTGAAAGCTGTGCAGAGTCCAGATCTAGGCCCTAGAGGGTAAGATCTGGAACTCTGAGGGTCCGTCAGCATCATTTTTTTGCATGGATCATATCCAGATTTTGCAGTCCAAAGGTTCAAATTTAATTTCAGATTTGGACATTTCGTTAGGATTTCAAGGTTAAATCTTAAGGAAGTGGAATCAATATTTTAATTAAATCTAGAGAATTTTCATAAGGGTTTCATTGATAAATTTTAAACAGAAATATAACATTTTAAATCTAGGAATTTCTTAGTTATATTGGGCACCAATTGTCTTTCTATCTGTTGCCTGGGGTTTTCATTTTTTTGTTTTGTTGCTGGAAATTTTTGAATTTTTTTTGGGCAAACTATTCGAGACCCTTGCTGCTCTCGCTACCCATCAGATCTGCCCATCCATCCCTCTCTGCGTTTTTTTCTCCATTGTTGCTAGCTCTCCGCGGGAGCTCTAAAGCCCTTCCACGCAACCTCATTTCCCATTCCGCATTCATTTCATCTGTTGCCCACTCCTCGGCATTCCCATTCCCCCTGTCCGCGTGAACTTCCCACTCCTCTCGCTCCTTCGATCCACCCTCAAACCCTTCGTGCTACCCATCTGCTCCCTTCCTCTATGCATTCTACTCTCACCCTAAACCTGCAAAGCAAAATAAAAATAAAATAAAATAAAAAATAATACGCTGCTCCCTTGCACACCTTCATCCTGTTCCCAAGCAGCCTAACCCATCCATCTCTGTGTTCCAGATTTTTCTCCATGTCCATCTCACGTCTGCGGCATTCCTTCAACCATTCACACTCCCATCCTACTCAGAGCCCTCACGCGAACCCTCATCCCCTCGCTGCTCTGTCTGTTGTCCACGTCCCTGTCCACTCCTCTCTGCCTATGCGTAGCTTCCCATGGCTCCATTCAGCAAGCTCCCACGCAGCGATTCAAAATCATGTCGTCGTTGTCCAAACCATCAACCTGCACAAACATCATTTCGATTTATTCTACATTTTGGTTTTATGTATGAGGGTTGGGCATTCATTTTCTCTTTTGATGTTACACATAATTTAGAAGGGGTTGTATATCTTTTTATTTTTATTTTTATTTTTATTTTTATTTTTGATCTCTTGTTTTGATTTTATCAATCCCGATTTTCATTTTTTTAATTTTAAAAAAATAGAACTCTAATAAATAAAAAAGGGAATTAGATTTGGCTCTTGTTTTATTTTTGTTTCTTTCATTTTGTTTTATTTTGATTTTAATAAAAATTTATAACATTAATGTAAATCTAAAAAAACCCCTTTCAAAAATTTTAAAAATTTAAAAATCACTAAAATATCTTAAAAATATTAAAAAAAAAAACTTAAAATCCTAAAAATCATTACAAATTTTCAGAAGTCTTAAAAATACAAAATAATTTAAATCCAAACCCTTCAAAAAAATATCTTCAAAAAAAAAAAAACCTAAAAATCCTAAAAAACATTACAAATTTTCAAAAGTCTTAAAAATACAAAATATTTAAAATCCAAAACCCTTTAAAAATATATTATATATATATATTTTAAAATTCAAAAAAAATCATAATTTTTTTAAATCCTAAAAATATAGAAAAAATTTAAGACAATTAAAAATTTCTAAAAAAAAAAAAAATATATATATATATATATATATATATATATATTATATCTAAAAATATTTTGTCACTGAGAATAAAATAAACTAAGGGATTTACGCTTTAACATTAAAAAATTTTAATGTGGCCTATGGCCCATTAAAATTTTATTCTTTAACCCTTTGATTCATTTCTCTGTCGCACTAAAAGATTTTAATTTCTTTAGTTACCATTAAAAATTATTGCCTAAGGAATAATTAAAAAGTTTCAACCTAAAGTTCCTTAGTGTCATTTGGTCATTAAATGCAATTTTTCATGATTTTTCTATGGTCAAGCGATAAATGTGTTAAATCATATTCACTGTTGGAGAAAGTTACTTAATTCTAGGTCTTGGATCATTAACGATAATTATTTTAAATCTAGAATATCTTGTGTGGTGCAGTGTTCGACATTTTTATGGATTATTTATGATTGTCACTTTTCATCACATATTGAAAATCGTTCTGGATAGCTTGTTTTATTGAAGGTTAATTCAATATCGAAGGCACTAATCTATAATTATTTCTATCTTGTGGTCGTCTCTTGTTTACGTTGGCATTTAATCTATCAATCTGATTTAATCATTGAGATTCATCAAATTCTCCATCATTAAGATCTCCTAGAGCCCGTGATCCACAAAGTTTCTCATCCATTTTCCTTAGGGACTACCCCCCTTGACTTGCCTAGCAGAGAGTCTAAACGAAGTGAGTAAGGATTAAGAGTGACAGCCCTTACACTGAGCGTTGTCGCACTACTTAGACACTTTGCACAGCAACATTTTTTGGCGCCGTTACCGGGGATATTTTATTCTCGGCATTTCAACGACTTTTCATTTCTCATCTTTTCATTTGGGCCGGCAACGACAACATTTTTTGGTGCCGTTGTCGGGGATAGAGTTTTTTTGTCCTTGGTTTCTCGGCATCGATTTAATCATCTCATCTTTTCAGCCATTCATTAGCTTGTCAAGCGACATAACATTTCCTGGCGTCATTTGATCTTTTTCATCGCCCTATCTTTTGTTATCTCATTAATCGTTTCATCTGCACTTTAGCACTTGAACATCTCGGTTCGTTTCTTGTTTGGGTGGCGACTCCATTTCTTTTCATTTATTTTTTCTCAGACAAGAAGCCCTCCCTTATATCTGGTTGTTTGTTGCCTTTTGGATCCTACAATTACATTCATGTTCAACTGGCGACTCCACTTTTTTCATTTCTACAAGAATTTCTACTAGAAGCTCGCTTCTTGTGGATCTCTTGATTTTCTTGAGCAGAGGTCTCTCTCTATCATCCATTTGGTCCCTCATTATTCATCATGGATTATTCGTTTACCCTATGTCATTTTACTGATGTTCTCCATGATATTCCGGAAGTGGCCATTCATAAATTGTCTTTGTTCCTAGGTGGTGATTCAGTCGCTGTTAGAAAGGATCTATGCAAGTTTACTCATATAATGCTCATACATTGTAGTTCTCCCCAATATGATCATGAAGATGTCAAAATGCATCTATTTGTCTTTTCTTTAGAGGGTGATGCTTTGAATTGGTTTAATAATTGTCATGAAGATTCTTTTGCTTCTTTACAAGACATCGACAATGCTTTTAAAGATAGATATGGTTATCAAGACAGCTCGCCTTGTGCCCCTAAAATTATGCAACAGAATGAAAGTAATTTTGTGAAGGATCTAGTTGTCAATGAGAGATTTCAAGACAATTCTCCATATCAGAATGTGCCATCCACTTGTACCATTGCAGATCAAATCCATCACAGGGGGGAAACATGGACAAGTTATCAAATCAGTGTCGACAATGAAAGGCAAAATGATAAGCAAATTATAGAAGAACTAAAGCAGTTGGTTAAAGACATGTCGTTCAGTCAAACGCAGCTGGTAAAAAATATGGAACTTAATCAAGAGAAATTTGTAACTGATTATGTCAAGGATATGAGAACTTTATACACCGACATGCAAAGACAGCATGCTAAGGAAATGGAAACCATGAAAGCTAAACATGACAGGAAAATTAATTCTATGCAGAGCAAGTTATTGGCCCTCGAGGAAAATATGACGATCATGGAATTCAATCATTCAAATCAAGTGACTTCCATGGAAGCAAGTTATCAGGAAGAAATAAGTGTGATTCAGAATAAGCTGTCAAATATGGATGAAGAAATGACCATCATGAGATTCGATTATAATGATCAGCGAGCTGTCATACAAGTAAATCATGAGAAAGAGATAAACTTTATGCAACATTTCTTGATGACCATAAAAGCAGATAACGATAAAGTAATAAAAAATATGGAAGTTGGTCAGATATGTCTTCAGAATAAGTTATTGACCATGGAGGAAAACCATGCCAAGGAAGTCAATGCTATGAAGGTTGAACATTCTAACCAGATAGATGCCATAACAATACAGGTAAGAAACTTCAGCATCAGTGAGAGGATGAAAGAACAAGGAAATGTCAACAGATTATAAGCCTCCCTATCTGCTGCAGCAAGCTCCATCTTATTATGAGGTCCTTTGTTCCATTGAAAAGTGGCTAATTGAAGGTGACCTGGATAAAATGGAAATTAATAATCAGGTTGATGCTCACACGGTTAATTCACCAGTCATAGAAGATCAAGTTATAACTCATGACACCTGTGAGACTAATCCATCATCCTTGACAGAGCAGATGCAGAATGAAGAGAGACATGTCATGCATAATTTACATACTTCATCTTAAAGTTTTGAAACAAAATGTTCCACATCGTCAGTGATACAGCCTGCCACAAAGAAAAAGCACAAGAGAAAGAGAATGAGAAACCGATCTGATGCATCAGATGGTCGCGAGCAGCTTGATTTTTGGATAGGAAAAAGTCCTACCGTATGCAAAATTGGACATGGCACATCCGAAAAACAGCCGACAGATTTGCCTCAATGCAGGCAAATGCTCAGTATGCACTATATTGAACGCATCTAATGCCATGGGACATCTTTGTATTATATTTCTAACCTTATGCCTTGTTATTTGAGTATTTCATTTAGTAGTTAGATTTGTGTTTTTCATGTTGTTAGACTAGTTAATAAATGAGGAGCTTATATCTTTCTCGTGCTTGATGTTATATGATGATTTTTGGATGGACGCTACTTATGTTTTGTTGTATGTTACATGGATGCAAATTTTGGATTCTCACATTCCTCCTATGCAGCAACGTGTCCCCAAGTAGACCCAGATGTTGACCACTATGTGTCAACGACCCATAGCCGTACACCCCCTTTTTCGCGAAAGGGATAGCGCCTGATCGATGTGTTCGTGTCGTCCAACTATCATCATCAACTTGATCATCATCTTATAATGTAAACCTAGTCTGCATGTGTATAATGTAAATAATCTCAGCAAATCCGTGTCGTGTATATAATCACCTAGGTAAACCTACTTTTATGGTGACGATCTACATTCCAGGAGGTTTTTTGTCTCACCAATCCATTCTCGAATGGTCGGCAGAGTTTTCCTTCAACCTTACCCCAAAGCCGAAATGGATTTTATCACTGGGATCTTAGGGGAGTCCTAGTGTTCTAGATTGAGCCTATGTAAAAGTGATTTGGGAATAATCCTAACCATTTGGTTAGGTTATTTTATTACAAATTGATTGATCTGCTAGATTATATTTGTGTCGCAGAACTGGATAGTCTGTGAGGGTTTTTGCAAATGGGTTTCCCCCTTGAGATGTAAAAAATGTAAAAATCATGATGCAAAGTGTCTTGAGGGTTAGAAAAATAATTTATCCCCTCATAGGTCCTAGGTCCTAAGTAAATTTAAATTTTCCAAAGGTAAAATCCGTGGGTCCTTTAAAAAAATAAATTTTAAGATGTCCAGGTACTAAGGTTAATTGATTATTTTGCTAAATTTTATGCCTTTGGTCCTTGGGGTTAAGTCAAAGTCAAAATTTTGAGGACATTAATTCAAAAATTTAATTTTTGAATTAATTAAGATGCATTTAATTGAAAAATTCGAAATTTCCTCAACATTTAAAATTTCGACGGATGAGATTAAAAGAAATTTTGATCCTCATCAATGGTCGAGATCACTTTGACAAGGATCACTAAAACTAGACATTGGAATAGGAGGTCATTTGTCAGTCATTGTCATCTGATCTTTTGATCGTGTACTAAGCAAAAAGCTCTCCCTTGTAATCTTTTTATGAGCAATAAAGAGAGACTTTGGGGTTAATTTCTGTTGGTGTTACTCTTCATGGAAATGCTGTAAGATGTATTATTTTCGCGCGTAATTTCTTTTTTGCCATTAATAATAGCTTCTGAAGAGCGATTTGAGTACAAGTATCTTGCTCAGTCACTCGGGTTTGAATGATAATTTAAGTTTTGAATACAATAACAGGTATCTTTATTAAATCTGAATTTTAGTATATTTTTCTCGCTCTATGTTGACGACTGAATTGAGTTTTGCAGGGAAATCCTTGATTAGCAGATCATCGGACGTTTGGGGAAGTTCTTGGCTGAACCAGCCAACTCCCAGACCATGTTTTCTGAATAGCCCAATTTAAATTTGATCCCAGGCTTATTATAAGATATTTTTTTTTTATGGGTGATGCATGAAGGGTTTTGAGCTTTACCTCCTCTAAAATTCAAAAAATTTAATTTTTCTCGCTATTGGGAGCGGAGTTGGACTCACACTCCCTAGATCTGATAGATCTGCCATTCGTGTATATAGATCTGTAATTAATTTTAGTTTTTTTGACTTGGGTTTTCGGGGTTTCATTGTTTTTTTTTGGGTCATTGTGTATATCATTTGGGTGTTTTTTGTTGTATTGCAGCTACAGGTCTGAAGTTGAACGATGTGCAAAGTCCAGATCAGGCCCTAGAGGGTAAGATCTAGAACTCTGAGGGTCCGTCAGCGTCATTTTTTGCAGGGATCATATCCAGATTTTGCAATCCAAAGGTTCAAATTTAATTTCAAATCTGGACATTTCGTTAGGATTTCAAGGTTGAATCTAAAGGAAGTGGAATTAATATTTTAATTAAATCTGGAGAATTTTCACAAGGGTTTCATTGATAAATTTTAAACAGAAATATAACATTTTAAATCTGGGAATTTCTAAGTTATATTGGGCACCATTTGTCTTTCTATCTGTTGCCTGGGGTTTTCATTTTTTTGTTTTGTTGCTGGAAAATATTGAATTTTTTTTTGGCAAACTATCCCTCGCTACTCTCGCTACCCATTAGATCCGCCCATCCATCCCTCTCTGTGCTCTTTTCTCCATTGTTGGCAGCTCTTCGCGTGAGCTCTAAACCCCTTCCACGCAGCCTCATTTCCCATTCCGCATTCATTTCATCCGTTGCCCACTCTTCGGCATTCCCCCTGTCCGCGTGAACTTCCCACTCCTCTCGCTGCTTCAATCCACCCTCAAACCCTTCGTGCTGCCCATCTGCTCCCCTCCTCTATGAGTTCTGTTGTCACCCTAAACCTGCAAAGCAAAATAAAAATTAAAAATAATAATAATAATAATACGCTGCTCCCTTGCACACCTTCATCCAGTTCCTAGGCAGCCTAACCCATCCATCTCTGCGTTCCAGATTTTTCTCCATGTCCGTCTCACCTCTGCGGCATTCCTTCAACCATTCGCACTCCCATCCTACTCAGAGCCCTCACGTGAACCCTCATCCCCTCGCTGCTCCGTCTGCTATCCACGTCCCTGTCATCTGCTCCTTTCTGCCTGTGTGTAGCTCCCTGTGGCTCCCTTCAGCAAGCTCCCACGCAGCCATTCAAAATCCTGCCGCCGCTGTCCAAACCATCGACCTACACAAACATCATTTCGATTTATTCTACGTTTTGGTTTTATGTATGAGGGTTGGGCATTCGTTTTCTTTTTTGGTGTTACGAATAGTTTAGAATAGGGGTTGTATATATTTTTATTTTTATTTTTGATCTTTTGTTTTGATTTTATCAATCTCAATTTTCATTTTTTTTTTAAAGAACTCTAACAAATAAAAAAGGGAATTAGATTTGGCTCTTGTTTTATTTTTGTTTCTTTCATTTTGTTTTATTTTGATTTTAATAAAAATTTATAACATTAAAATAAATCTAAAAAACCCCTTTCAAAAAAATTATAAAATCACTAAAATATCTTACAAAAACAAAAAAAAAAAACTAAAAATCCTAAAAAATCATTACAATTTTCAAAAGTAACAAAAAATAAAAAATAAAAAAAATACAAAATATATAAAATCCAAAAACCCTTTAAAAAACAAATATATATATATATATATATATATATAAAAATTTAAAATTTAAGAAAAAAAATTAAAATAATCATATAATTTTTTTAATCCTAAAAATTAGAAAAAATTTCAAAAAAAAAAAATCTAAAATATTTTGTGACTGAGAATAAAATAAACCAAGGATTTGCACGTCAACGTTAAAAAATTTTAATGTGGCCTATGGCCCATTAAGATTTTATTCTTTAACCCTTTGATTCATTTCTCTATCGCATTAAAAGATTTTAATTTCTTCAGTTACCATTAAAAATTATTGCCTAAAGAATAATTAAAAAATTTCAACCTAAAGTTCCTTAGTGTCATTTGGTCATTAAATGCAATTTTTCATGATTTTTCTATGGTCAAGCGATAAATGTGTTAAATCATATTGACTGTTGGAGAAAATTACTTAATTCTAGATCTTGGATCATTAACGATAATTATTTTAAATCTAGAATATCTTGTGTGATGCGGTGTTCGGCATTTTTATGGATTATTTATGATTGTCACTTTTCGTCACATATTGAAAATCGTTCTGGATAGCTTGTTTTATTGAGGGTTAATTCAAATATCGAAGGCACTGGTCTATAATTGTTTCTATCTTGTGGTCGTGTCTTGTTTAGGTTGGCGTTTAATCTATCAATCTGATTTAATTGTTGAGATTCATCAAATTGTCCATCACTAAAATCTCCTAGAGCCCGTGATCCATAGGGTTTCTCATCCATTTACCTTAGGGACTACCCCCCTTGACTTGCCTAGGAGAGAGTTTAAATGGAGTGAGTAAGGATTAAGAGTGACAACCCTTACTCTGAGCATTGTCGCGCTGCCTAGACACTTTGCGCGACAACAGGAGGTATAGGAGTCTTTGTTGGGATGATGTCACGGTTGGGTTGCAGGTCATAGTGTGATTGGTTGTTCGGTCAAAATCATTGTAAATCATATTGTATCGTGGATCGTTGTGCTTGGTATAGGAATCCACACTCTTGTCTCATTTCAGTCATTATAGGGTGGCAGGGAGGTGCTAGGTAGGTGTATGAAGTCGCCTACAAGTTGGGGCCTGTGAACACTTCAGGGTGGTAGGGTGGTGCTAGGGCGAGTTGTGGCTCGCTAGGGTGATGGGGCATCCATTCAGTTGATTACTGAAGAAACCGGGGCGTTGGGGCGTCCTTCCAGTGGGAGTTGGAGAAGAATGCTTTTCTAGAATTCTAGGAAGTTGTTTCTTTCATTTCAATTGGGGCTGAAGATTAAAGAATTTATTAGAAAAGCGTTCGGTGGTTTTTGACCCGGAGGGGGTTTTCCACCTTAAATTCTTGTGCCTACTATGTTCTTTCATTTACTGTTATTACTGCATAAACATTAATAATAATTGAAGATTAACTAATGCTCTGAAAATATTTAAAAGTGCTAATTGCTAGGGAATACTGGTTCACCCCCCCTCTCAGTATTTCCAACAATTGGTACCAGAGCTTGGTTCCTTCAATAACAGTCTACAAACTGGAAGGAGATCATGGAGTATACTAAGAATAGAGTTCCTTTGTTCAATGGAAATAACTATGCACTTTGGAGTGGAAGAATGCAAGTTCATTTGCTGGCGCAAGGATACGAAGTATGGGAAATCGTTGATAAAAGCTTCACACCAACCCAAGATGAACAGGGTAAGAAAAATATGGTATATGATGCAAAGGCTAAAGATTTTATTATCATTGGGCTTATCGAATCTGTTTATCTTAAGGTATTGAGTTGCAACACCGTTAAATAGGTATGGCGCAAGCTTGAAAATATATATGCAGGTGACTCAAAGGTGAAATAAGCAAAGCTTCAAATTTTTAGGGCAAAATTTGAGCAACTCAAAATGAGGGAAGATGAAGATATTGCTACATACTTCCAGCGTGTTGATGAAACAACAAATACATTAGAAGGTTTGGGAGACCCTGTTGAAACGAAAATTGTTGTCTGAAAGATCCTCAAAACCTTGCCAGCAAGATTTAACCCTAAGGTATCTGTCTTGGAAGATAGATCAAATCCGACCAATCTCAGCATAGATGAATTGAATGGAATTCTTACAACATATGAAATGAGGATTGAAGAAGAGGATGGCACATCTCTTAGAAACGACATTTGCCGCATCCAAGAAGAATAGCAAGGACAAGCAAACTCAAAAAGCAAAAACTTGCAATTGTAAGGATGAAGAAAAGGAAGAAGAAGAAGAACTCTCAGATAAAGAATTCACCTATTTCCGGAAGAAAATGAGAACATGTACGAGAAAATTCAAAGGTAAACTTCCATTAATATGTTTTGATTGTGGTGAGGTTGGGCATTTTGCAGCCAAATGTCCTCACAAAAATGAGGTTGTTATGAATGGAAAGAAAGGTCCTAGGAAGTTCAACAAGCAAGGCAAGAAGAAATGGTTTAAGAAAAGTTTCTTCACCAAAAAAGATAGTTCCTCATCTAAAGAAGACAGTGATAATGAAGAAGAATTCAACGGAAGAGTATTGTTTATGGCCAAGCACAATAAACAAGAGGCACCTGACGAAGAAGAAGAAATGACTGAGGTTGAATTTCAAAACGAAGTGATCAGAATTATCAAAGAGCTCAAAGTCGAGTAGAAGCATGTCAACACTCTTGAAGATGAATTGAAAACAGAAAGAGAACATGTCCTCAACCTTAAAATCAAGGTTGAAGGATACTAGCGAATTGAAGAATCTCTCAGGAAAGAATTAAATGAAAACAACAAGGAAAGAGAAGCATTTGAAGCTGAAATAGTTGCTCTACGAAAGGAAGTAAAAAGTGGAAAAACTTTCCAAAACTACGCCAACAGTTCAAAGACATTGGACGAACTCATCAGCGACAAACGATCATACAACGACAAGACTTGTCTTGGTTACAAAGAAAAATTTGAAAAGATGTCGAGTCCTTCTATGACAATTAAAGAAGATGGATATGCAAAATCTACCAAGCAGATAGATCTCTCAGCTTAATCAAGAGATCAAGACTCGCAGGAAGAACCTTGGAAGACAATTCCTCAAAGAAGATTTCCTCCCAGGTACCGACCTATCTTTTATGGTCATCGTTATTCATGTGGAAGGTTTGGACATAGAGCTGCAGAATGTCGCATGTATGTTTGGAATGAATATAATTCCAGGAGATCCTTCAAAAATGGATATTCCAGAACTCAGCATAATATCAACAAATTTGATCATTTGAGAGATGATGTCAAATGTTACAAATGTAACAATTTTGGACATAAGGCTAGGGATTGTAAAGTTCCAGATAGGTACAACTATTATCGGAAAAACCCTAGAAGCAAATTTGCAGGATCACGAGATAGACACCAAACGAAATCTTCTATGAATAACAACGAATGTTACAATTGTCATAATTATGGACACATAGCTCATAACTACAGGTACAAGATGGAATCAATCATGAAAGAAAGGCTTGACGACGAGAATAAGAAGGTTTGGAAAGGAAAACAGGTACACGATGAACAAGTACAAGATGAGAAAGAAAAGCAAGAAGGTAATAAGGTCCCAACAGTTATGCCTTCACGATTCGTAACGGATTGTGAGGAATTAACAGTTGGTTCTATTAATGACTCAAGTCAAGACGTTTCGTTAAATGATACACTATTCTGAACAATTCAGCTTATTGACTCCTAGAAATTTGAAGATGAGGAGTCTATGCAACAGTGTATGGCACAAGTGTACGATTGACATGAAGGTAGTTTGAACAAGATGGCAGTTTCATTACAGGTTCAGGGGGAGCAAAACAGTTGACAGATTATAGGTTACTAGGAACAAGGCAAGATTAGGCTACAAAGGATATGCACAAGTTGAAGGAATCGATTTTGAAGAAACATTTGCTCCTGTTGCCAGAATGGAAGCTATCAAGATGTTTCTCGCTTATGCTTGCTCGAGAAAAATCAAGATTAAAGAAGGCTCTATATGGTCTCAAGCAAGCTCCTAGGGCTTGGTATGCTCGTCTTGACGGATATCTACATCAATAGGGATTCAAGAAGGGAAGTGTTGACAGCAATCTTTATGTGAAAGTGAATCGAGATAACCTAACAATTATCGAAGTACATGTGGATGATATAATCTTTGGAAGCATTGATGACAGATTAAGTAAAGGCTTTGCCACAAAAATGCAAAGTGAGTTTGAAATGTCTATGATTGGCGAACTGACATACTTTTTAGGACTTTAGATTTCTCAACAGGATAAAGGAATATTCATATATCAAACCAAGTACATCATAGAAATGCTCAAGAAATTCCAGATGGAAGATTGCAAGCCAATCCTTACCCCCATGGCAACATGTTGCACGTTAAGCTTAGAAAATTCGTCAAAGGATGTGGACCAAAGGTTGAATAGATCCATGTTGGTAGTCTCTTATATGTGACAGCCTCCCAACCTAATGTGATGTAGGCAATTGGACAAGTAGCAAGATTCTAAGCAGCACCAAAAGAATCTCATATTATTGTCGTCAAAAGAATTCTTCGGTATCTTAAGGGCACAGCAGAATATGGTCTATGGTATCCCAAAGGAAATGATCTGATCATCCATGCTTATACAGATGCAGATTAGGCAAGAAGTGTTGATGATCATAATAGTACCAGTGGAGCAGCATTCTATCTAGGTGGTTGTCTTGTTTCATGGTTAAGTAAAAAGAAGTGTTCAATCTCGTTATCCACCGCAAAAGCAGAATGTCGCGGCAGCAGCTTGTTGTACTCAAGTTCTTTGGATGAAGCAAACTTTGCAAGATCTTCAAGTCAAGTTCGATGAGCCTATTATCATCTTTTGCGATAAAAACAATGCCATCAGTATCTCCAAGAATCGTATGATGCATTCCAAAACAAAACACATTCTGAATAAATATCATTTCCTTAGAGAGCAGGTCGCTGAAATGAATATCAAGCTTGAATATGTTGGCACAAAGGAACAAATCGCTGACATCTTTACCAAACCATTACCTCGTGAAGCATTTGAGTATCTTCGCCAAAAGCTTGGGATTCTCCCAAGTTTTCATTAGACTCTTTCTCTTATCTACTCGAGTAGAAAGGGGGAGTGCAGATGTGTATAGGGCCGGAGGATGGCTGTTTATCAGGGGGGGTTACCCTTTGCCATTGATGACAAAGGGGAAGAGAAGGCAGTAGGAAGAGGTGTCATGATCACAGGGGGAGTACTTGTGTTGCCATCAATGCCAAAGGGGGAGATTGTTGATCAGTGGTTGTCATTGATGTCAACCCAAGCAGCACCAGGGGCTACCCCAATCTTGCATGGGCATTTTAACTTGACAACTTACTCTATTCTGAGTCAAGGATCTTATAGACGGATTCTACTCGTCGACATGTTTCCACTGATATATGTCACGCCACGTAATTCTTAACGGTTTGAGAGATATTCATGTTTGAAGTTAGTAACCCCAGTTAGTGGGCTAAAACCTTATGGGGTTGTGGCATGGCACTCATAATTGGTTGTGGTCATTGAATAGTAAATAATTAATAATGTTTTTTTCCTAAAATCCCTCCAACGTTCACTTGTTGAGGACCCTCTCAACTCAAGACATTCATATAAACAGTGACCCTCATATCCTCCTCTAGTAAGGATTTTGAGGCTTCAAACAAGTCATCGTGGCATTTTCACTATAACTTCTTTTCTGTGAACCTTCAGAAGCTAAAATAAAAACCCATTTGAGCAGAAATCTTGATGAAATTTGAGACCGAATTTCAGATCTTGGTTCGCAATATTTTCAGAGATATGATTTAAGGAAGTTAGGGTTTATGCAAGCTCCCAAATTCCATGTCAAACAAGTGATGTTGGGAAAATCGTCATAACTTTCTCTTTGAGCATTGGATTCCAATTTCGTAAATAGTGACAGAAAGAGGACAGACTATGGTTTGTTGGGTACCGTTTTCAGGGCCAAAGGTCGCAACAGTGACATGTGGCACTTCGTACAAGTTTGCTCTACTGAACCAGGCTATAATCAGGTCATCGTGGGAGATTGGGCATAACTCTTTCTTGCAGAATCCAATCTTGATCAGAATTGTGGGGTTGGAAAGAGGACTCAGAGGGCTACATAGGACGAAATTTCAAACCCTGGAGATCCGAAATTAGATAGATACAACATATTCAATATCGAGCTCCTAGAAGGCAAGAAAAAGCATGCATTCAAGGATCATTGCAGTAAGGACCACACATCAACAGTGAAGGGTAAGTCTCCTACAACAAGGTATGTATTATTAGTGTTTACATTTGAATTTTGAGTATCATCTCTAACATATGTTTTTGCAGGACAACGTAAGTATATACAGTGTCTCGGTTATATCTCTATGTCTCTAAATGTCACAATTAGTTTTTCGGATGTCCTATTCTTGATACTACACATTTTATGCTACATATTCTTAATGCTACACCAAGTTTGCTAAATCTATATGATGTTGTAAGTTCATGTTACTTGCCTTGTCATAGTTGATAGAATGGTCTTCGTTGTTGTACTTAGAACTTGGTCCATCACAAGTCTAAGGTCTATCATCAGTTTTATTGTATATATCTTTAGTTCAGTTTTGGATATAGTCTTGCATAGAGTCTAGGACTATATCAAGAGTGGGAATCTTCGTCTACTGCTGCAACAAGTCAACAACAAAAGTGACAAGCACACTTCAGATACGCATTGTAATTTTAATTTGTATTTATTCATTATTATGCACTTACATGTGTTTTGTAGGCAGAGGTAAGTTGAAGGGTATTTTGTTTTGTTTTGGGATTGGTTTCGTCGGGCAAATTTTGCATGCAGGTAGAAGAAGATTCAAGCACAACTTCAAGGAAGAATTCAAGAGCAGAAGTATCAGATCAAAGGAAGCATTGCAAAGGGACCTCCTTTGAAGACATGACAGCCATCCGTATATTGTGAAGAAGTGTCCAGGCCAAGAGTCATCATTGTAAAGTTGTAAAAGAGTCATTTGTAAAAGTGTCATCCTTGAAGAGTCATTATGGTAAAAGAGTCAATCTGCCTAGAGTCGAAAAGGCATTATTGGGAAGTATAGGAGTCTCTGTTGAGATGATGTCACGGTTGGGTTGCAGGTCATAGTGTGATTGGGCGTAGTCAAAATCATTGTAAATCATATTGTATCGTGGATTGTTGTCCCTGGTACGGGAATCCACACTCGTCTCATTTCAGTCATTATAGGGTGGCAGGGAGGTGCTAGGTATGTTAAAAAAAATACTGCATAACATAAATAATTACTGAAAGGAATAAATATAAAAATAACCAGCAACAACCATAAAGACATAAACACAAATGATTATCCAGGAAAACCCCAAATCTGGGGAAAAACCCAACCTAATAAGATCTTATTAGCATTGGCCAAAACCCTGGCCAATCCGACCAAGTGAACCTTCACCGCTCACCTCCAGGTCTTGCATTACAATGAAGTCCTTCCAGCCTTTTATAAGCTCCATTACATATAATACCATGGGCAGAACCCAAAACCATCATTGTTTATCCTGGTCAACTTTGACTCTATCCCGAGTCAAGTTTACCTAACAATTCCCCCCTTAAACTTGACTTGGGGTTCCTTGACTAATTCCAGCCAAACTTGCTAAGTGAGACAATCTCGCTCACTCTAGCTCTTACCCCCCTCAGAGTTTTTACCCGGGGTATTGTTAACTCGACATCCCCCTATCACCTAGGTCTAACCCAAACCTTACCTGTGATTATCGAGGGGTACACATGCCTTACCAGGTCTTACAGTAGTATGCCCATTTACATGCAATAATTTTGACTTCATTAAATTTATTTATTTA
>APFE031102084.1:143567-265520 GCA_000404065.3 Pinus taeda
TTTTTTTTGCTGTTGCGATTCTGATCCATCCTCTATCAATTTGATTTGCTCAAAAACTTCTATCAAACCGCTCCAACTGCGAGCCCGACAAGAATCTCGTAGATTCTAGCACCAGTGGCCTCACGTAGCAAAAAACGAACAATTTTTCGAAGCCGCATGAACAATTTTCTTCTGCTGACCTGCATGTAGCCCACGCCTACTCTATCTTTCAACACAGCATAGAACACACAGGAAATATTCCTTATGGATTCCCTACGAAAAAAGCTCCGAACAAAATCGGCTTTGAATTTTAATATTACCAAAGGTATCTCTCAACCTTCTTTAAATAGTCGCATGAATCCCGAACAATTCATCAGCATGTTCCAAACCGGTAAATATCGCAAATGTACTGCGATCCCTGGCAGTTACGGCACTATCTTCCGCACATTCTCCTCGAGGTTCTTCCGCGTACGATTGTTCAACCATTATTTTCCAGACCCAGATCTGTAAAAAGGCTGTATTGATCTCATCAGGCACTATAAACCCCTAGCATCAAAGAATCCCTTTGAAGCCAATATCTGGCTCTGATACCAGTTATTAAAAAATTTACTGCATAACATAAATAATTACTGAGAGGAATAAATATAAAAATAACCAGCAATAACCATAAACATATAAACACAAATGTTTATCCAAGAAAACCCCAAATCTGGGGAAAAACCCAACCTAATAAGATCTTATTAGCATTGGCCAAAACCCTGGCCAATCCGACCAAGTGAGCCTTCACCGCTCACCTCCAAGTCTTGCATTACAATGAAGTCCTTTCAGCGTTTTATAAGCTCCATTACATATAATACCAAAGGCATAATACTATGGGTGCAAATACCATGTGCCCCAAAACCATCACTGTTTAACCTGGTCAATTTTGACTCTATCCGGATTCAAGTTTACCTAACAAGGTAGATGTATGAAGTCGCCTACATGTTGGGGCCTATGAACACTTCAGGGTGGTAGGGTGGTGCTAGGGTGAGTTGTGGCTAGCTAGGATGTTGGGCATCCGTTCAGTTGATTACTGAAGAAACTAGGGCATTGGGGCGGCCTTTCAGTGGGAGCTGAAGAAGAATGCTTTTCTAGAATTCTAGGAAGTTGTTGCTTTCATTTCAATTGAGGCCGAAGATTAAAGAATTTATTATAAAAGTGTTCGGTGGTTTTTGACCCGGAGGGGGTTTTCCACCTAAAATTCTTGTGCCCACTGTGTTCTTTTATTTACTGATATTACCGCATAAACATTAATAATAATTGAAGATTAACTAATGCTCTGAAATGATTTAAAAGTCCTAATGCTAAGGAATATTGGTTCACCCCCCTCTCAGTGTTTCCAATGAAAAGAACTAGCTAGTTGCAATAATTCCACATATTAGACATTATTCATAAAATATCTTCAACAAAATAATTTACAAGATAACAAGAGATATGTCCAATCCAAGATCAAGAAAACAGCTCCAAGAGAAAACAAATTTAGCTCCAAAAAATATCGAAATGCATCAAAAGATCTCTAATAGACATCCAAGGAAAAAGTGTGAATTTCTCCATGAGAAACAGATCCAAGTATGATGTTGATGATCTCTCTCAATGGGTGAGATCTAAATATATATGATCCTCTACCCTATTCAAATTAGTCTAAGATGCCCCTAAAATTATTTTAATGTGCAAAATAACGTATCTTTGGTGACAAGCCCACCAAATAGCTCATAAAGTGAACAATAAGCCATCCAAAGTGAAGCCGAAATGATGAAACAACGGTGTAGGAGGGTCGTTGGAGGGCCTCATTGAGTTCCCAAGGTGCCATAATGAGAGTGAGGGCTCCATGAATGATAGTCAAAGGGGTGGCCCCTTGATCTCCATGTAAAACATCACAAGGTGCTCCAAAGTGGCTCTAGGGCACAAGTAGTGGTCTCGTGGATCTCCTAATGAAAAATAACCTGCACATTGCTCCAAATGAGGGCACGAAAGATGGTGCTTTCCCTCCCATGTCCCAAAGATGAGACAAACCTCATCTGGGCCTCGAATTAGCTGCCAAACCCTGTATATACCACTAAGATGGCTAGGGGCATTGTTGGTCCAAGTGCATCATCTCACATATAATGTGGGGCAATGAACAAGTTGTTGAAGGTGTTGAGGCCGCCCATGGCATGAAATAATGCTTTATCACATGATGTAAACCTGTAGCTCTCAACGCTTCCCCTAAAAGTGTCAATAGGATCCTCTGGTGGGCATGGGCCCCAGTTAAGTTGCATTTCCCATGATGAAACCACCTGCCAATCCTGTATAAGATCCAATGCATCTCCTCACCTTCAAGTACAATAATTCATTAGTGCAACTAAGTGAATCAAGCTTGTTAGTCAAAGGCACAAATGAGATTTCATAGTGTCTTTCCCTTCCAAATTTGGGGCTTTGAGCATGTAATGGTGTTACCCACCTAAGTAGGAGTGGTTAATAAACAATCGCATTAGGTGTTCCCAACCCCTAAAGGGAAGGACATGCCCTAAGTACATCCTTCAAGTAGTAGGTGTCATGTGAATAATGATGATGTGGATTGCAACACAAGGGTCTCAAGGCCAAATGCCATGGGCTCAAGGGTGGTAATGATGAGGGATGTCCACATATTTGGATGTATGAATGTAGAAGAGAGCAATTGTGGTACCCGAGTTACCTCGGCCTTTGTTTTTCCACCCTTCTTCATTTTCATTTTGCTCTTTATTGATTTTTCTTTTATTATACTGCTCAGGGCTCTACGGGATGAGAGCATGTTGTGTATGATAGAGATAATAGCAGTGATTACTCCTTAGGGTGGGGCAATTGATGGGTTGGAACATGCATGGGTTCCTTAATGATGCAGGGGGCACTCATAAGGTCCCTAGGAACAAGGGTGATGGCCATAATGACAAGGGGTAGAGATCATGTTTAGCTTTTTCCCACATGTTATTTTTATTGTCCCAACCATCTTTTGCATTTTGTGGTATTATTTCCTTTTGTATGTGGCCATGATATGCTTTTATCTCTCTTTTTTTTAGCTGCATTAACCTTCGGGTCATCGTCGCAGATACGACCCAGACATGTGGACAAGGGGAGGGCGAGTACCATACACAACGGTCATGTGGACCCAAAGAGGGAAGATGATGAAAAAGGGCATGTAATGTGTGGAGGGGAGTGAAAAATACGAAACGGGAAAATGGGACCCTGTTACCAAAATCAGGGTTTCCCAAGTAGTGTCCATCCTAAAACTGTAAGCCAGTAGGGGAGATCCCACGGGACTAGGGTTGAGGATTAACCCCCCAATTTAAGTTGAGGGAACAAGACTACAATCGAAACCCTTCCTTCTTCCAGGTCATCCAGTAATCCATACTCAAGTGTGCCCAAGAAAAACAAGCATAAGCACCTAATTGCAAAATGAAAGACATACCTTTAGGATTGGATGGCCCACCTTCAAACTTACAATTGTTGATTTGGGGTAGCATCGAATGTGCTCTAGCCACAAAATTTCGTGGATAGGTTGGGGCACATGAGATCTCCAATACCCAAAAAGGGTTTGGGCAGATTCTAAACAGTTCAGGAGATATTAAAATAATTAATATTTTTAATGGAGTCCCTAAGTCTAAACTTAGGGAAATTAAAATATTAATGTGGATTAATATAAAACTGTGTTAGAATGGTCCAAAAGATATGGATCAAGCTAGATCTAATCTTAGTCGTTGATTAGGGACTTAATCTCAGCCGTTGATATGTCAACGAGAAAAGTATAAGAGGAGGCTTGAGGGTCACTTGGAGAGTACACCAGTTGATCAATCATTCTATTCTCTAAAGCGGGGTTTGCTAAGAGAGATAGAATCAGTGATCGGAGTTGCCTCTGAGGGGCATTGAGTACAGAGAGATAGAGAGGCAGAGATAGTGTCAGAAGAGCAGGGCAAGAGCTAAAGAGAGTGACGCAGTAGTAGCCAAGGCTCACGCAGGGCCACACAGAGGCAGTCGAAGCTGCATAGTGCTTCAGAGAGGCCAACGTTGCTGACACAGAGGAACAGAAGGCTGACGCAAGGCCAGCGCTGGGCAGAGAGAGGCTGACGCAATCCAGAAAGGCAGAGGCTAGGGTTTCTGGGGCAGATTGGAGCTGAGGAGATGCCGAAAGGTTTATCCGGGGTTTTAGCAGGGACATTTGTCTCAGACTAAGAGTTACTACTGCCAAGGAAATTCTCTGTTGGGTAAGCCCGATTTGGCACTCAGATTGTACTCTGAAATTGCTTAATAAGAAAACCCTCAGATAGTTGCACCGGTTTTCCCGCATTGGGTTTTTCCAGGGACATTGGTCCAAAAATAACGGTGTCATTTGGTGTGATTGTTTATGTTTCCTTCAGTTGATGATCTGTAATATGTTGAGCATGCACCAGTGTTTATTTTCAGTATTTACATTGTAAATAACTTGTTAAGTAACGGAACAAGTAGGTAGGAATAAATCAGTAAAGTGCATGAAGGGTTTCTAACTAATAGAATTAGAAACTTCAACATGGTATTGGAATGTGATTGCGGATCACAGGAGAATTGAGGACATCAGCTGAGTGGAGCAATAGCAACAGAAAACAGCTGTCCCGAGTGACAGAAATTGTTCCTAGCAAAGCAGCAAGGGAAGGGTGACGTAGTGAATGCATCATCAAGGGTAAGCCAGGAAGAGGCAGCGCAGAGGCTAACAGAGGCAAAGGGAGACTCACGCAGAGCCATGCAGAAGCTAGGAGAGTTGACGCAGTTGGCTGAGGAGACCGGGTTGCTGGTGCCGAGATTGCACAGAATCTAGGAGCTCTCACCTTCAGGTTGCTGGGATTTAGGAAACTGTGGGAAAGTTGCAGAGTGGAGCTGGTGAGGTACTGTAGTCAGAACAGTACCTGACAGGGCAAGGCCAAGAGGAGGTAGTTGCTACCGAGGGTTTCTAGCCGAGAAATCCGGATACGTGGTGCAGTTGCACAGACGATCAGAGTAGGGGGCATCTAGACATCAGCAGAAAGATTTCCAGGAGGGAAATCGAGACTCAGAGGGAGTCACATCAAGAACTTCCAGGAGGGAAGTAGAAGAGCATCATGGCACTACATGAAGTAAGAGACCAAGATAGCTTGGACGGAGCGTCAAACTTCGCAATCTGGAAAGCCAGAATCTTATCCGTACTTGACAGAAATCGTGTCAAGCACTTCGCCTTGAAGACAATAGCCATCCCAGTCGACCCAGCTGAGAACAACAAGTACGAGGAGGCAATGGCGAGGGCCAAGAGCATCATCCTTGACAGGGTCGAGGATTGTCGAGAAGGAAACGGCAAATGAGATGTGGGAGGCCCTAAAGAAATTGTACCAGCATACTTCTATACAGAGAAGAATGTTACTAGAAAATCAGCTGAGGCCATATCAAATGAAGAAGGGAGAACCGATTGACACCTTCCTCGGAGGACTGAATGAGATCCGAGATCAATTGACTGCTATAGAAGCCAGCCGGATCAGGAATTGATGGTGAGGACAGCCCTTAATGTTGTCTCAGAAGACTGGGAGGTATTTGTCCAGAGTATACTGGGCAGAGGGACACTTCCACGTTGGGATGAGATGTGGGCGGCTCTTCGCCAAGAAGAGATTAGACGACAGTCAAAGGTGGGAAGCAGCAGTAAAGGGAATCAGAGTCAAGCAGGAGGAGGAGGATGTTGCCCTAACATCTGAGGGAAAGCAAAAAAAGTGGAAGAAGGATCTCTCTAAGATCAAGTGCTTCCACTATGAGGAGGTGGGTCATTATGCGACCCAGTGTCCAACGAAGAAGAGTAAGGGAGAGTCTTCCGAGACTAAGGCAGCGCCAGCGAGGGAAGAGAAGGAAGTGGAGACAGACGATGATTGTGCCATGAGTGCACACGCACCACTTGAGCTTAAGTGGGGAGACATTGAGCTATAGTCAGGCAGACTACAAGCGATGAGGGGCAAGATCCTCGAGGTACCCAGCCTCGATGAGGGGCAAGATCCTCGAGGTACCCAGCCTCTTGGATTAGACCTTGCTACGGAAGCCCCGAAGAGGAGTAGCAGGACTGGCTGACGTGGGTAGAGATGGATGCGGATGGAGCAACAGAGAGAGATAAGTGTAGGAGTCCCGAGACAGCGCGAGCCTAGCAGGCTGCAACAGTGTGAGAGGCATGGGAATGATGCACCAGTGCAGGATGGCACAGAGAGGTGTGCAACGGTGCGAGATGCAGGGAGTTGTTGTAGCAACGCAGAGGTTGGAGAGGAAGCACTTGTCAAACGGCAGAGGGAGCTTCAGCATCAGGAGGGTCTCTAGCCCAACAAAGAGGTCAGAGTTGGGAGATCAGTTACTTACTTCTCGGTAATTGAGTTGCAGTGCAGCTGTGAGCAGCACGATGCAGCATGATGAGAGGAGTTGCAGTGCAGATGCAGTGTTGGGAGAAAGGACCAGTAGCAGCACGGATGCAGAGGGAGTTATCGTATAGATGTAGCAGTGGCAGTGGCAGAGCCATGGGTAGCAGTACAGGATGCAGCAGCGCAAAGGATGATGGGCAGCAGGCCTAGCATCAGCATAGGGACCGATGACGGATGACCAGGGTGACACTCAGTGAGGAGTATTACTAGAGCACACTCCTCGCTAAGAGGGAGTGTTGATTTGGGGTAGCATTGGATGTGCTCTAGCCACGAAATTTGGTGGAGGTTAGGGCACATGAGATCTCCAATACCCAGAAAGGGTTTGGGCAAATTCTAAACAGTTCAAGAGATATTAAAATAATTAATATTTTTTATGGAGTCCCTAAGTCTAAACTTAGGGAGATTAAAATATTAATGTGAATTAATATGAAACTGTGTTAGAATGGTCCAAAAGATATGGATCAAGCCAAATCTAATCTTAGCCATTGATTAGGGACTTAATCTCGGCTGTTGATATGTCAACGAGAAAAGTATAAGAGGAGGCTTGAGGGTCACTTGGAGAATACATCAGATGATCAGTCATCCTATTCTCTAGAGCGGGGTTTGCTAAGAGAGATAGAATCAGTGATCGAAGTTGTAGCTGAGGGGCATTGAGTACAAAGAGACAGAAAGGCAGGGATAGTGTCGGGAGAGCAGCGCAGGAGCCAGAGAGTGACGCAGTAGCAGCTAGGGCTCACGCAGGGCCATGCAGAGGCAGTCGAGAGTTGCGCAGTGCTTCAGGGAGGCCAGCGTTGCTGACACGGAGGGCTAGAAGGCTGACGCAGGGCCTCCTGAGGCTGACGCAGGCCCATTAAGGGTGAAGCAGGGCCAACGTTGGGCAAAGAGAGGCTAACGCAGTCCAGAAAGGCAGACGTTGGGGTTTCTGAGGTAGATTGGAGCTTAGGCGCTGCCGGAAGGTTTATCCGGGGTTTCAGCAGGGACATTTGTCTCAGACTGAGAGGTACTACTACCAAGGAAATTCTTTGTTGGGTAAGCCGGATTTGACACCCAGATTGTCCTCTGAAATTGCTTAATAAGAAAACCCTCAGATAGTTGCACCGGTTTTCCCACATTGGGTTTTTCAAGGACATTGATCCAAAAGTAACAGTGTCATTTGGTGTGATTGTTTCTGTGTCCATTTAATGGTCTGTAATATGTTGAGCATGCACTAGTGTTTATTTTCAGTATTTAAATTGTAAATAACTTGTTAAGTAACGGAACAAGTAGGTAGGAATAAATCAGTAAAGTGCATGAAAGGTTTCTAACTGGTAGACTTAGAAACTTCAACAACAGTCTCGACGGATGGTCGAGGGGACATATGACTGGCTCAGGAAGCAGAGATATCTGGCACAACATCAGCTACATTGGTAGCCATCAAGCGTTGTTGGTTGTCAGCGGAAGACGAATCTAGGAGAAAAGTTCTCCTATGGGGTCACCCACTAGTGGTGAGTAACATGTCATGATCATCCATCATTTGAGGAATATCCCTCAAAGTAGCTCCAGGGATCCCAAATCCAATTGGGGTGTCATCAAGTCCTCTCCATGGGTCTCCAATGATCAACACAAGGTTGTCTCTCTCAAGCATTAGGGCTCCATCAAGTGCAACAGGCCCTTCTTAGTCATCTCATGGAAGACCATCCTCATTTGGGCTTGTTACCCACCATTTTGTGGGTGATATCCCTAGAAGAAAATTTTCTCCGAGATGGTCCTCAGCCAAAAGCCAATAGACCCTTGCAGCCACCAACTAGCTCGTTGTGCCATTTCTCCACCACCTGAGTCAGCGATGTGGTCCCTCACCCCTCTGTCATGATCGTATGTTAGAAGGTGGGCCTCCCAAACCTAAAGGTATGCCTTGTCATTTGGTAATTGAGTATTGTAGTTTACTTATCATGGAGAGTATTGTAGTTTACTTCTCATAGAGACTTTTGGGTATGAATTAATGGGGGGATTCGGCAGAAAGAGTAGGCTAGGTTGGTGCTCTTGTCCCCTAGACCTCTTTTGGATGCTAACCTTTGGGCTCTCAGGATGGTTACTTCATGGGAAACCCCGATTTTGGTTGTGTAGTCCCGCTCCCTTATCCACATATATCGCTCCCCCTTCGCTCATTATAACCCCATTCATCATTTCTCCCTCTTCGGTCCACATTCCTCCACTGGGTTCACATAGGGTTAGCCTCCCCTTCCCCTTGCCCACACCTTAGGTTGGGCCTGGAACGATGCCCCAGAGGTTGATGCAGCTGAAAAGAAAAGTAAAAGCATAATTGCCCACATTAAACAAGAAAATGTACCACAAAATGCAAAAGATGGTCGGGAGAAACACATTTAGCACGTGGGCAAAAGCCAATGCATGAGCTCTACCCCATTCTCATGGCCATCACCCTAGTTCCTATATGCCCTAGATGAGCCTCTTTTATCATTTAGGAACCCATGATTGTCCCAACCCCTGGTGAGCAATGAACTGCCCCACCTCAAAGGGGGGTATCCACTGTTATACTTTACATATCATGCTCTTACTCTTTGAGCCCCGAACAGTTAACCAAAGAAAAATCATAAAAGACAAAAATGCATATGAAGAAGGACGGAAAAATCAAGGCCGAAGTAACTGATGTACCACAATTTCTCCCTCCTATACAGTATATACCCAAGTGTAGGCTTCCCCTTTATTAGCTACCCTTGTACCTTGGCATGTGACCCAGGATTGCCCCTTCCATCCCCTACTCCGTTCCATCATTTTATCACATGCCACCACCATTTGAAAGATGTAACTTGGACATATCATCCTCTTTAAAAGTAGAAACCACCCAATAAGGCACTTGGTTGACCCCCCTTGGATCTTGGAGACATTAGCAGATATCAAGCCCACTATGGAAGGACATACCATTATGAAGTGCCCACTTCTTATCCATGGTTTGTAAGCTCTTTAACTCAATTTCTTTAAATGACTTGTTGTACTAGAAGGAAAGAGTATGCATTGGATCTTATGCAGGATTGCAAATGATCTCCATTTTTGGTGTGGTCTCCCTATATGGGGTCCTAACTCTCCATAGGGCTACATTGGCACATGTAGGGTGTGCGTAGGGAGCCATGGGCCTCCACAGCAATAGACAACATTCCATGGATCCCCAGAGATGTTTAGAGATTGCTCAAGTTTCATCTATTGGACAAGGAAGATGCACTTGATTCACCATGCCCAGTCAGCCCCACAATTGTATCATGCACTTCGCAGATGACCCAGGACCTATATGATGATGTGGCATCACTTACACCATCATTCGAGCCCTTGCAGATGGTCTACAAGCATCTTCGATCTATTTGGAGACCCATGAGGACACTTGTGTGCCCCCACACCCATTGGGAGCACCATGTTAATTTATGCAACTAGGGTTAAATTCCACATGGGACAGCTCATATTGGATTCCTATTTTCGAGAGGACCAAAATCGACCTAAATATCACCCCATTTGGACAAGAAGAAGTTGGTTTTTTGAATTTATGAACCCTCACATGTACAATGGGGCAGGTCGACCTCACAAATATGTGCAATTGGACAGGTCAGCCTCACACATATGTACAATTAGATAGGTCGGCCTCAACATCAAGTGGACCCTCATGGAAGCCTATAAATACAAGAGACCTCAAGCTCATTTGATCACCATCATCAAGCATTCTTTTCTCTTCTTATATTGTCTGGTTTGCACAGGTCTAACAAAGGAAGTTTCGTGAATGCTCTGAAATTATAGGTCTGAGGCTCACACATGTCTAGGGTTTATGTTCTTCGGTCACACACTCATCACAAGACAAATTCGATTGTAGTTGCTCACTCACAGTGCTCTAGAGAATGACTAGGAAGCTGCAATCGCTCACATAACAGCTTTAAGGAAGCGACCGAGGCTCAGAGGCAGTTTTGGGAGGTCTGGACCCCAGTCGCTCGCTTTCAACCTAAGTCACTTGATACGGGGACACAGGACATGAGGATTCGAGTGTCCAACGAGGGCACGTTGACCACCCGGAACAAGACACGTTAGGATATGTTATATATATATATAATAAAAATTAGATATTCCTTACATAAATTCTCATTCATGATACAAATTCATTGATTCAAACATAGATATTCATCTAGATGTAAGTTTTACAAAGTAACATTATGCATACAAATACAATTGTGACAGATTCATCAATGATCCAATAGGAAAAAGACAAGAAACTGCAATTTTCTCATTAAGTCATCAAAATCAAAATGTGTTACATAGGTAGTAGCAATGCCAATGGCAAATAGAAATAGCAAATACAAAACAACTATAAGCCTCAAGGCAGTAGGTAGCTCATGAGTCATCAATCATCATCATCAAAATGAGCATCACTATCATCATCATGGTCACCACTACTCTCCTTTGTTGCATCCTCCTCCTCTGTATCCAATGTCATCTCTGCATCTATTGGTGTGGAGGATGACCCCTCAACTGTATCACCATCATCAAAAGTGACAAGCTCTCATTAAGATCCAAGTTGGCCAATGCCAACTCAACATTGTTGTCCAAACCCATATCATCAAGAAAGACATCCCACATCTTTGTTTTTCCCTTCAACCACTCATCCCTCTGCCTGTAAATAAGGCAAAGGTTGGTGTGCACATACACCATTGTCTCTGCCCTGAACTACTCAAGTTTGCTCTTCTTGACACTATATAAATTCCCATATGTGTTCCAATTCCTCTCGCAACAAGAGGATGAAGTCACTTGAGAGATGAGCCTCATGGCTAACTACTGTAGAGGAGGGCTTGTTGCCCCATGAGTTGCCCACCAAGAATAGGGCTTCTTAGCCCACCTATCTCTAATCACATCATATCATGCAAATCAACCAATGCTAGTGGAATACTGAATTAATAGACTCAAGCATTTTGTCCACCTCTTTCTTTGCCTTAGTCAACAATGTACTTCTAAGCTTCTCTAACCCAGGAGGCACATACCCTAATGGAGCCCCTTGAGTTAGAGCTTGGCATGTCTCAATAAATAAAGGTGAGCGTGCAACATTAAAGGATATGAAGTTCTGATAGAAAAAGAATTCAATGGTGAGATTAAGCTCTTCCTGTTTCTCTTTCTAAAAAATCTTGTCCATTGGACCAAGTGCCACTGCCCTTCTTTTTGTTGCTTGTCCCCCACCAAAACTCTTGAATAGAAATTTGTTGTTGGTTTTCCTCAAGAATGGAAGGGGATCATCATTCTTGTTTTTTTTAGATGTTGCAGCCACCTTTGCCACACCAACATTGGCCTCTTTTTCCATTCCTTTCCTCTTAGCTAAAGACCCCTGTGTGCATGCTCCAATTCCACAACCTAGTAAAGCCAACAAATGAGCTTTCACACGGTAATAAGTGCTCGTGAAATTATTGTTGCAATAGTTGCATTTCCAAGCAACATTGTCTCCCCCCTTCAACTTGTTGCCTAGCTCTTGCTCTCTTGTGACATACTTCCACAAGGGATATTTGTTTTCTTGAGTCTGTTGTCTTTCTAAATTAATTCCTCCCTCACCATTTGAAGTTGTTGTTGCAGTCCCACTTCCAATTGAGGGAACACTTGCAGACCCTGATGAAACTGGAACAAGAGGGGCATCTCCAATGGGGACATTCTTCCTCTTCCTTTGCCCCTTCCCTGCTGCCCTTGATTGAGCCATGAATGTTGTAAAAAAATAAAGAAAAATTACACAAACTTGTAAAAAAATGCACATGCACACTGCTGTAATAAAAATGCAAAAAAATATAATCAAAATACACTTACTTGTTGCTTGAATCGCCTCCAAAATGCTCCTAAACCCTTTGTCGGTCGCTCCCACACACCCATAGCAAGAGAGACAGAAAATAGTGAGGGAGAAATGACCCAAAACTGACCTTTAGGGGTCGCACGGCACACAATTCAAGGGGACACGTGTTCCAAGAGCATGACAAGTCGGACATCCTCAGACACATTCAGAGGACATGTGTCCCACCGAATCATGTTCGATTCATCGGATTCAGGACACGTAGTTTTCAACAAATCCAGTTTCTTAGCTTTCCATGCTTCAGGGAGCGGTTGGGCAGTCATAATTGCTTGCATACAATGCCTCAGAGAGTGACTGGGTTTTGAGCTAGGGTTTCACAATCGGGGTGCCATAGTCACTCGCTTATAGTGTCTCAAGGAGCAATCGAGAAGACACAGTCGCTCGCAGATTATCTTCATGAGTGCGACTAAGGTTTTGAGCTAGGGTTTGGTAGTTGACCGCAGTTGGGCTGGAAAATTTCTCTCTGTTGTACAATAATTCTGGAAGTTTGTTTCTGATTTGTATTAGGTAAATCTTTGTTGATGATTATGTATTGGGCCCATTGTACTCTCTGCTGAAACATTTTATGACAATCTAGTAAGAAGAAGATTTGAAAGGGTTTTCCCCCATAGTGGGGTTTTTCCCTGGTCTTTGAGCAATCTGGTGTCTCTTGTGGTTGTGCTATTGTCTCCTTTGTCATTGCATATATTTTTCTATCTTCAATCACTGTTTATGATTGGAAATATTGTTAATAATTGGATGCATTGCTAAATGAAGATTTGATTTGGGATGAAGTAATTGAAACAGCGTAGAACAATTTGAAAAATTAACATGGTATCAGAGCTCAGGTGAAGGGCAGGCCGAAAAAAGGAGACAAGCATTGAATCAATCATCCCTGGAAAGTTGAAAGAGTTGATCTAGTCAAAGACAAGATGACTTCCTTCTTCAAGAGTGATGAGAAGTTGGGTGGCTCATCCAATTTTGCTACATGGAAAGTCAAGTTGGAGATCATAGCTGATAACAGTGATGTTTTGGACTATATTCAAGGAAGAGTACCTGAGCCTCCCGAGAATGCTTCCACTGCTGCCAAAAACAAGCACAAGAAAGGTGAGTTAAAAGCAAAGCAAAGTATATCCGATAGTCTACAATATAATTTACTTGCATATGTTGGAAACTTGAAAAGGTCTAAAGACATGTATGATAAAATAGTTGGCATGTATGAAGTCAACAATTTGAATGAAATCATCTCCTTGAAAGATCAACTCAAAGACACCAAGATGAATAGAGGAGAGTCCGTGCAATCCTACATAATGAGGACATCTCGTCTTAGAGATCAATTGCAAAGAGTTGGGGAATCTATGCCTGACAGGGAATTGGTGATCGTGACTCTAAGAGGTCTCCCTCCTATTTGGGAAACCTTCATTACTACCATAAGCAACAACAATGTCCTCCCATCATTTGATGAAATTGTTGGAAAGCTTACACAAGAAGAATCAAGGATGATATCAAGAGGAAGGATTCAAAAACATGAAGAAGGAAAGTCCGCTGCATATATCACCATGACAAAAGGAAGAAGAAAGGAAAAGGAGGTCCATCAAGAAAGCCTCCTCCTCAAAATGCAAAAAGAGAGGATGATAGGACATTGTCTCATATTGAATGCTATAATTGTCACAAGAAGGGTCATTATGCACGAGATTGTTCCGAGAAGAACAAAGGGCCACGTTACAACACTAGAAGCAACAACAACAGGTTCAATAATCAAAGGAGAAAAGATGATCGAAGAAATAACTGTAATAAAAGATATGAAAGTAGAGGAAGAGATACCTCAAGCGACCGTGAAGAAGATCATCATCCTCAAAATAAGTCAATATTTCCTAGGTATGAAAGTAATGGTGTAAATCAATCTGAATATATTCTTATTTCTGCACGTACTAGTTCTTCTCCTCCAAATTCATGGGATGGTTGGTCAATAGTGGGGCCACTCATCATTTCTCTGGATATAAGAAAGTTCTCTCTATTCTAGTACAGAGGGAGACTAAGCTGAAGACTATTCTTGGAGATAACTCTACTCATCCCATAAAAGGATTTGGGTCCGTCAAACTTCATTTGAATTCAGGGGAATTAGTTTTGCAGCATGATGTTATGTATTTACCCGAACTAATGAAGAATTTGGTATCTATATCCGCTTTGGAAGATAAAGGGATGAAGGTTCCCTTCATTAAGGGAAAAGCTCTGGCTTGGTCCGTTGGTTCACCTATGAGAGATACATTCACATTAGGATCAAGATTTGAAGGACTCTATAGACTCATTGGAAGACGACTTCTAGCATTGGTTCATAATACTAATCACCTAAGTGAGTTATGGCACCGAAGATTAGCTCATCTACATTATGATGCTCTTCCGAAATTAAGGAAATTGGTCTCTGGTATTTCCAATGTTCAAGCCCATCAAGATGGAGTATGTCCAAGTTGTGCGAGTGGAAAGAAGTCAAGGGGACCACTCCCCTCTAGCGAGAACAAGACAATTGACATCCTCCATCTCATCCATTCCGATATATGCGATCCAATGCTCGTGCAGTCTGTTGGTGCCATTTCTACTGAATCACCTTCATTGACAACTTCCCTAGAAAGACATGGATATATTGTTTGAAGCACAAAGGATGAAGCCTTCGAAATATTCAAAGAATTCAAAGTTTTGATCGAAAATCAAACAGGGAAGAGAATCAAAGTATTCAGGTCCGACAATGGTACGGAATACATGTCAAATGAATTCATAGCATTTTGCAAGAAAGAAGGAATTAGGTCTATATTAGAAGTTGCCCATGCCATATACTCCTGAACAAAATGGATTAGCAAAAAGAAAGAACAAGTCTATATTAGAAGTTGTCCATGCCATGCTCCATGATCAAAAGGTGCCAAAGTTCCTTTGGGGAGAAGCAACGCATACTACTATATATATTCAAAACAAGGTGCCTCATCAAGCACTGGAAAACAAGACCCCTAAAGAAGTGTTCACGGGTGTCAAGCCCAACATAAGCCATCTCTGTATCTTTGGATGCCCCGTATATTTTCATGTGCCAAAGGACAAAAGGAACAAGTTGGAGGCAACTGGAAGGAAAGGTACGTTTGTGGGTTATTGTGAAAATTCTAAAGCTTATAAAATATATATTCCCAAACAAAGGAAGGTTGAAATTAGCAAGGATGTAACATTCGATGAAGATGTTGCTCTTGAAAAAGCAAAACATCTTCCTCCACCTCCTCCTCCCGAGAAGAGGAATGATGACAGGGATATTCTAGATGGTCCTTCCATGCTGGACTCTGAGACTGATGTTGTAGATGATCCCATGGAACCTATGGATCCCTTAGATCCTCCTACTAGGAAGAGACCACTTTGACTATGTGACACTCTATAGGATGCTGAGAGACATGTTCCTATTCGAAGATCATTTAGAGAAAGGAAGCAGCCATGCAGGTACCAGGGATATGTTGCAGCCATGAGCACTATGATTCAAGACGAACCTTCCACATTCGAAGAAGCCGTAAAAGAAAAAGTTTGGAAAGATGCTATGGTCGAGGAATATGAATCGATTATAAAGAATGATGTATGGGATGTTGTGCTGAGACCGAAGGCGAAATTTGTGGTAACTTCAAAGTGGTTATTCAAGATCAAGCATGGAGTTGATGGTAGCATTGAGAAATAGAAGGCAAGGTTTGTGGCTCGAGGTTTCTCCCAAAAAGAGGGAGAAGACTGATGATATATTTGCACTTGTGGCTCGATACGCAACCATTCGTTCAATAATAGCCCTTGCTGCAAGTCAAGGATGGACTCTTCATCAAATGGACATAAAAACTGCATTCCTCCATGGCATGTTATAAGAAGAAGTGTATGTTGAGCAGCCACAGTGATTTGAAGTAAAGGATCAAAAGACACATGTTTGCAGGTTGAAGAAGGCATTGTATGGATTGAAGCAAACCCCCAAAGCATGGTACACCTGGATAGACAGTTATTTGGTGAAGTTGGGACTCACAAGAAGCAATGTCAATCCCAACCTCTACTTCAAGGTAGTCCAAGACATGTCGTTGATTTTGGTTTTATATGTTGACAATCTATTCTTAACAGGTAGTGAGCCTCTGATGATCAAGTGCAAGAGGGAGCTAGCCTCTGAATTCGAGATGAAGTACCTTGGACTCATGCACTACTTTCTAGGTCTTGTGGTGTGACAAAGACCCAGTGAGATTTTCCTTTCACAAGGAAAATATGTTGTGAAGTTGTTAGAAAGATATGGAATGACAGAATTCAAGTCCATGGCCACACCGATGGAAATGAACTTCAAGAAGTTATGTGGAGAAGTTGCAGGACCCGATTTGGAGAATCCATCTGAGTATAGACATTTGATTGGGGCTCTGATGTTCCTAGTGAAAACTCGTCCATACATATGCTATGCAGTGAACGCGCTGAGTCAATTCATGACCGAGCCTCTCCATGCTCATTGGATCACTACCAAACACATCTTGAGATATTTGCATGGGACGATCACACTTGGTCTGAGATATTATGCTGGAGATGTTCGACATCATGGATTCACTGATATTGATTGGGCAAGAAATGTTATCAACAGGAAGAGTACATCTAGATGTTGTTTTAATCTTGGATCTGCCATGATATCCTAGATGAGCGGGAAGCAGAAGTTTGTAGCATTGAGCACCCAAGGCAGAGTATATCGTCGCTAGCATGGCTAGCTGCGAAGCAGTTTGGTTAAGGAAGCTCTTCGGAGAGTTATTTGAGCATGTCCTAGATACTACAGTGATATATTGCGACAATAAGAGTGGGATTTGTCCGGCAAAGAATCCAGTATTTCATGACAAGTCCAAGCACATAGAGATCTGATATCACTTCATTCGAGACATGGTGCAAAGAGGAGTCATTAGACTCCATTACTTATCGACAAATGAGCAGATTACAGATATTCTCACCAAGGCTTTGCCAAAAGGGAAGTTCTTGGTCTTTAGAGAACAGCTTGGATTGATATATGTGACCCCTCTTGATAAGGGGTTGCGCTGATCAAGGACACTGAACCAACTCTTTCCCCTTGTTGAGCTCCCACGATAAGGAATTGAGATAGAGGGATCCTAGGGTTGAGGGATCTCTGGACAATAGGGTATTACCCCTATCTGTTACCCATAGGGTTGGAGATACTACTCCCTTATTTACACATAGGACTGGAGATGTTGCTCCCCTATCTAGTCTATGCAAAGTATACCCCAATTGGCATCATACCCACAAGCCAAGCTTGTCGGGAATATCGCTCCCCGTTTGGCCAACGGGTTGAAAGTGTACTTGGGGTGTACAACCCAAGTTGATTATGATGCAGGTGTTCTACCTCATGACTCTTGAGGGTCATTGATAGGAAAATCGGCAAGCAATAGGATTGGGTTGAGATTTTCTCCCCTTTGTGGTTCCAGGTTGAGAATGAGATCCCAGATGTGATTGCAGGGTTGAGATGTGATCTCCTGTGCATTTGGATATCCTATTGCTCGATATGGGGTTAAGATATGTGACTCCCCCATGAGATAGAGGGTGTAAGCTAATGATCCCCAATTATTCTTCTTTTAGATCGAGAATGTTTCGGCAGATAGAGTTGAGCAAAGATGGACACGACATAACAGGATGATATTGGCAGATGGAATTCTTCCTAGTTGAGAGGGAATGTCAATTTATGCAGCTAGGGTCAAATTCCACATGCGACAACTCATATGATAATGATGATGACTGCATTGGATTCCTCTTTTCGAGAGGACCAAAATCGACCTAAAGATCACCCCATTTGGACAAGCAAAAGTTGGTTTTCGAATTTATGAACCCTCACATGTACATTGGGACAGGTCAACCTCACACATAAGTACAATTGGACAGGTCGGCCTCAACATCAAGTGGACCCTCATGGAAGCCTATAAATACAAGAGACCTCAAGCTCATTTGATCACCATCATCAAGCATTCCCTTCTCTTATTCTAGTGTTTGGTTCACACAGGTCTAATAGAGGAAGTTTTGCACAAGGCCCAAAATTATAGGTTTGAGGCTCGCATGTGTCTAGGATTTCTGTTCTCCAGTCGCACGCTCGTCGACTGCAATCACTCGCTCGCAGTGCTCCAAAGAGTGACTAGGAAGCCGCAGTCACTTGCAAAACAACCTGAAGAAAGCGACCAGGGCTCAAAGGCAATTTTGGGAGGTCTGGACCCCAACCGCTCGCTTTCAACTCTTCAAAGAGCGATCGAGCAGTCATAACTGCTCGCATACAGTGCCTCCAAGAGAAACCGAGTTCCAAGCTAGGGTTTCACAATCGGGGTGCCACAGTGGCTCTCTTACAGTTCTCACAGAGCGATCGGGGAGACACAATCGCTCGCAAATTATCTTCATGAGTGCAACTAGGGTTCTGAGCTAGGGTTTGACAATTGACCACAATTGACTGCAGGCTGGAAAGTTTCTCTCTATTGTACATTAATTCTGGAAGTCTGTTTCTAATTTGTATTGGATAAATATTTACTGATGATTATGTATTGGGCTCATTGTACTCTTTGCTGAAACATTTTATGACGATCTAATAAGAAGAAGATTTGAAAGGGTTTTCCCCCATGGTGGGGTTTTTCCCTGGTCTTTGACGAATCTGGTGTCTCTTGTGGTTTTGTTATTGTCTACTTTGTCATTGCATTTATTGTTCTATCTTTTATTATTGTTTATGATTGGAAATATTGTTAATAATTGGATGCATTGCTAAATGAAGATTTGATTTGGGCTTAAGTAACTGAAATAGCATAGAACAATCTGAACAATTAACACACCACAGGTTTATTATTTAGAGAACAAGGGGCCAACCCCTTATCCACTACTTTTGGGAGTCATATTTCTCATTATGGCACCTATGGACTTCATCAGTACTCTTAGAAGGCCCAACGACATGTATTATTGATCATTCGACCCCTTGAGAGGCTTATTCTTTTGTTTATGGGCTAGTTTGGTGGGCTTGTCACCAAAAGTTAGTTAGTTTGCACATTATTTTATTTTAGGGGATAATGTAAGCCTAATTAGCTAAATTGAACTCATTAGAAGTGTATAAATACAAGTGATGTGAATTCATTTTAGCATCATCACTTGGATTAGACTTGTATCTCTCTTGAGAATTTCGCTATCCTTCTTGGAGGATGACTTTTGGAGCATGGAATGAATTTTGATGTTTGGATTATTTTCTCTTGTCTTGGAGCTTCTTGATTGCCAAATTCTTGATGGTTGGATATACACTTAATACATGTAAGTGCAATTTAATGTTATTTTCTCTTCTATTTCAATCACATACATTGTTGCTGGGATTTCGCTATACTAGGGCTAATTTACTACTCCATTTATGCAAAATTGTGGAAATTTGGTTTCTAGATAGTGATGCTTCATGTATGGGCCAAGTATTATGAATGAATGTTGCTAGAGATGCTTATTCATTGAAATTCATCTTGATAAGCCATCAATTTTGCAAAATGAAGTATAAAGTTCTTGAAGCAACTTTCGTTGTTATGCGAAGTTGCCTTTGAGGCTTCCTTGACATAGAAAATTCAATGTCCATAGTCATAATTACTCTTGACTCCAAATCCCCCCCAAAGGATTAGGCACTGGCCCACCAAAAGTTGATCACCTTAAACCTATTTTCCTTCTCCCCTCTCCTTTTCTCTAGGTCTAGTCCTCTAGGTCTCCTCGGGGGTCAATTATCTCACAATCTAGCCATCCAAACACTTTGTATTTTGGTCCACAATTGCGTTGGTGTGTCCTCAAGAAGACCTCCAAATTTCATGAGATTTCGATGGTGGGATCTTGAGATATCGGAAGCCCTAGCATGAAGATTGATTCTTGCCCCTGGTTTCATTAGGCTAGAAACCTCACTGGGATCATTGCATTATCTTTCATTGAAAATTCCTTCCTTGATCCCCTTCTCCCCTCTGATTAGGTCAAGTATATCATTGGTTGCTAAACCCTACCCCCTTGACCTAAACTAGGTCCACTTGGTCCCACGTGGTCCTACAACATATTGAAGCCAATTTCACAAAGACCACTTGGAAGCCAAGTTTCCACAAGGATTTTAGGAGCTAAGAATCTTATTAACAAGTCATATACTCAAACCCTAACTCTTAGAATTCCATTAAGCCCTTCCTACAAAACCTTTCATCTTGCTTTCAAGAAAAGCAAACCATAAATTTGACCCTCTCTTATGAATAGGCTTTTAGGATCACCTCTCATCCTATCATTGATCCATTCAATTTTGTGATCCTTATTTATAACAAGTCTCCTCCCATCGATGAAAGGATGTAAAGAGTAGGGAGCCTTAGCCAAGGTGACAGTGAGCTATTGCTCCATTGTTTCCCTTGACCTAGTGGTAGCCCTTCAAAGATCCCCTTTTAGGACCCCTACTAGTTCGAGTGGTAACAGGGCTCTAAATCATGGCCTACCCATCAAGTAGTATCAAGGCCAGCCTAGGGGCACGTTGGGTCCAGCAGTGCAAATCATCAAGAATCCTTTGTATTAGGTCAAAGAAGATCAGTGTCTTGGGTCCTAGGGGTGCTCCAAGATATGCATCATTTGCTCAAGTCATCACAATGCCCAGCACCCTTATGTAAGTGGGAAAAGTTGCATCCTCTAAGTCATAAAACTCTCTGAAAGGCCTAGGTACATGTGAAGTGGGTGCCCTCAAGACCTAGGCTATCGTGGACCACTTGATAAGACCAACTTATACTCTAGTGAAAGGAACCATTCATTAGAGACTAAGATCATATAAGCATATGGAGTGGCGGGAGGGGGAGGGATTCTCATTAAGGAATAATAGTTGATCATTATGCCTGGGGCTTGGGAATGAAGACCAACAACCAAGCAGAAGCATATGGCTTATATCTTGGGCTAATTTTAGCTCATCAAAGGGGAATTAAGGAAGTGAAAATTCAGGGTGAATCATTCTTGGTCATAAAGCACATGAGCTCCAACTCTTCAGCCCCGAATAACAAGCTCAATCGAATTCTCAAAAGAGCCCTTGTCATGCTCCCTCCCTTTGAGAAATTACAATTTTTTCATATACTAAGAGGCCTAAATATGGAAGTGGATATACAAGCCAATAATGCTTGCCATCTTAATGAAGGCCATACTATGGTCAATGGAATTGAGGGTTTCCTATCCATCCCTCGAGTTTAAGAATGACTGTCTCTATTTCTATGTCAAAGTTCCTCTCCTCATCTAAGGTACTCTTCCCAAAATCCCTAAGCAAGGTGCAAATGGAAATTAAAACTAAAACCCCCCTCCCTCCCCTTGGTCGCGCCCACCCTCCCTCTTTGCCTCCACTGGGCTTCCCCTCTCTTATCTTCCATCTGGCATCGTTTGAATCCTCCCCTCTCACCACCCCTAACATGAGGCAGTGGAATTTCAGTGCATGTGAAGCCACTTGGCATGGCTAAAAGGTTGATTGTGGGAAATATCCAGTTCGTCCCTCGTACTTGGGTCCATTACCAAAATGATCAAGTGAACTCCATGCGGAACCCCTATAAGAGCAATCCGCATTTACTCCTCCTAGTTCAGATCAGATGGTTCACCCGCTTGAAGGCTCAGATGAGTGAGATGAAGGTCACTTCGTATAACAATGTAATTATGGAAACACAGTGGGATCCTGGAGGCATGCACGTTGCTTCTTTGCATTGTACGAGGCTCCTGTTCGGCTCAATCTATAAATTGTGGGTTTACAGTTCGAAATTTTGCATGGTGAAGGTGTCTGGCTTTGTCCTGTGGATTGATATTGATAGATATCTTTGGCAAGGTTCGAGTTGCCACTAGATGGTCTCAGTGGATGGGGGATGCCCCTACCCCCAATATAGGGAGAGTTTTCCGCAAGTAAATCTGGTTTGGTCTGGCGGGCGGAATTCGTTAAGGAATTATGTTAAGTTCTTAGTGCCTTCGAAAGCAACCGGACGCCGGGGGGAAAGTCTCATAGTGTTATTTGCCATGGATTTTCGTTCCTTGAGATGTTGTCATCCACGCTCAGGCAGGGTGACTGGTCACATTGTGCATAATTGGGAAAAATACCCTCCTCTGGCCACTTACTCTCCCCTGCTTGTGGAACATGTACGAGTGAGCATGCTAAATTAAGAGCTGACATTGTTGAGTTACATTTGCTCCTTTAGCATCAAAGGATCGAGGCAAGTGAGATGCAGGCGCTGAACGTGGAGAAACGCAAGAAAATTGACCAGCTTGAAGATGAAGTTGGGGTGCTCAAAAGCTTTCTTCAAATTTAGCTTGTCAAGCAGAACTCCCCACCAGCAGAAGAAAGTCGTGGCTTCGACCTCAACTGTCTTGCAATCCCAGATGATTAGTCTGTTTTAAATGACTGGTTTTAAATGTATTTTGCTCTTATTGCAATTCTGTAAAGTCTATACTAGCATAATAGTAGTTGTCCAATCCTGATTTGAAATTTTGCAAAAAAATTGGGCTAGGTTAGACAAACTTCTCTTGCAGCTTATGAAGCCCAGCATTGGCACTGTAATGAAAATGAAATTCTCCCGTTTTTAGCCACGACCGGGTGCAAATTAATATAACCAGTACTCTTTCGTGTTAAAAAAAGATCATATAAGCATCTAAGTGGACCAAACTTGCACGTTAAGCACGCATTAATACTTAAAACGTGGATCACCTTCCAATATCCAACTAGACCAAGTCTCGTAAAGGTGTTTCCTACCCTGATAGAGATGGCTAATGGTAAACCCTATTAGGAGATTCCATGCCCCAAAGGGAGGTGGCATTTCCAAGGTCAACCTCTCAATCAATAGGTGTAAGTGTAAATGAGTGGAAATGAAGGCAAAAAGGCTTCATGGCCAAGTGCCATGGTCAAGGGGACCAATTAATGGGGGAATCCACATCCTGAGTGTATAGATGTAAATGGAGAGAGCAATCATAGAGGCATGAGATAGCCCACTCAACCTGCTTTTTCCACCCCTCTAGTGTGCCTTTTACTTCTTTTTTATAATGCTTTATGTTATGGTGCATAGCTCAAGGGTTAGAAGCTTGCTCCTTATGATGTAGCATTTAATTTTACCCCTTAAGACGAGGTAGTTTATTGTTGAGCAGGGTTGGGATATGCAAGGGTTCCTTTTGATAAGATAGAGCATCAAGTGATCAAGAATTGGGTGATGGCTATTGAGGAGTGTAGAACTCATGTTAGGCCCTTTCCCATGTGCTAACTTATGTCCCAGCCATCCTTTGCATTTTGATTTTCTTCTTTTTCTTTCATTGTGGCCATATTATGCTTTTTCATTCATTTAGCTGCATCAACCTCCAAAACAATGTTTCCCGGCCCTACTCAAGGATGTGGGTAAGAGTGCCAAATCCCAATGAACCAATGATAAGTTAGACCCGAAGAATGGAGGTGGTACATAAGGGTTTTGTACTGTGAGATGAAAAGTGTCAAGTATGGAGTAGGGGAAATTGAACACGTTACCTCAATTCGGGTTTTCCAAGTAGTGCCCCTCCTATAACTCTAAGGCCTTAAGGGAGGTCCCACTAGACTAGGGCTAAAGATTAACCCCTTGGTAAGGTAAGAGAACAGATTTATGTTCAAGATCAGTCAATCTTCTAAATCACCCCATTATCCATACTAAATGCCCAAAACAAACAAGTATAAGCACCTAATTGCAAAATGAATCAAAGTACCTTCTGAATAGCAGCCCACCTTCACCCAAGATGAAATTATGGATGGCAAGAGGTATGTGTCTAATGCAGATGGCAGAGGCACATGGAATATCATCATCAAGAAGTGAATATTAGAGGTTGCTAGCTGGCTAGTTGTCCAATGTAGGAGAAATGTTTTCTCCTATGGGGTTACCCATTCTGATGGGTAATAAGACCTTTAGTTTTTCACTTGGAAATAGTACATCTTGGTAGTGCATGGTGATGGTTGTGGCCCCTCTTACTTATTCTTGATGTTGCATAAGATGTTGGTTCAATAGTTCATATGGTGGCTTAGTCCCCTCTTCATGCTTACACTTGATGCTCATATGGATAGTATGTTGATTTTGGGTAGCATCAGATGTGCTCTAGCTCCGCAATTTTGTGGAGGGGCTAGAATACATAAGATCTCCAAGACCCAGAAATCATTTGGAGAAATTCCGCCCAGATTATGAGTTATTAAAATAATTAATATTTTTAATGGGGTTCCTAAGTCTAAACTTAGGAAAATAAAAATATTAATGGGTATTAATAAAAATATTGGTGAGAAGCTTCTAAGAGATGAGGATAAAGTCTGTTTTAATCTTAGTCGTTGATTAGGGACTTAATCTCAACCAATCAACAAGAAAATTATAAGGGGAGGCTTGAGGGTCGGTTGGAGATACACCAAGTGATCAGTCAATTCGATTTTTTCTGGGGCGAGGTTTGCTGAGAAAGTCGAACAGGTGACCTGAGTTGCAGCAGAAGGGCAAGGATAGTTGGGGTTGGAGGATCTTCTCCAGAACCCCGAATACTCAACAGAGAGAGGCAGAGATACGCCAAAGGAGGCAGCACAAATCAAGGGAGGTTGACGCTGGGCCAGGAGGACACATGCATTGCTTGACGTTGGGCCAAGAGGGCCCACGCATTGCTTGACACGGTGTCAGCGAGGGGAAGAGCTACCCTCCTGTAGAAGTTTGAATTCAGACGAGGAGCAGTAGGATCAACCAAGAAGGCTGGCATCAGAGCTGCGAGAGGCAAAGGAGGCAGCGCAGAGCTGACACAGAGTCTCAGAGTGCTCCACGCAAGCCCACGCAGCTACTGTGAAGGGGCAGCCCAGTTGTAGTCGGGGATAGTCAATTCAGCTGTCAGATCAAAGGGATTTTTCCAGGTGAAGTGAGGTAATCTCACTTAGGTTTCTGCAACTATATTTTATCTCTGTAACTGGATTGCCAAGAGGGCATCCAAAGTTGTATTCAAAACTACTGCTTAATAATAGAAAACCCTCAGAGTTGTTGCACCAGTTTTCCCGCATTAAGTTTGTCTGGGGACGTTTGTCCAAAAATAACGTTGTCCCTTGTGTGTTTATCTCGTATCTATTTCAGTTTATAATTTGTATGTCAGTGTAGTCTGCAGTAGTGTTTTTCATCATTGTTTAGATAATTAAATAACTTGTTGAATGCAAAAACAAGTAGCAGATGATAAACCAGTGACTGCAGTAGGATTTCTGATGTGTAGATTCATAAATTTTCACATGGTATCAGAGCATTGCAGATCATAGGACACTGAAGACATTAGCCGAGAGATCCAGTGAATTTGTTGAAGAGAAGTAGTGGTCCCGAGTGACAGCGTTGTTTCAGAGGTAGAGGAGCAGCTGAAGGAGTGACACAGAGCCAGAGAAGTGACGCAGAGGCTCACGCAGTGCTTGCGCGCCTGTAGAGGGTGAAACAGTACCCGAGAGGAGCTCATGCAGTGACTGTGTCAGCTCTCGAGGCCAGCACAGAGCCTGAAAGGCTCAAATCAATCAGTTGTCGAGGCTAGAGGAGCAGTGCAGATTCAATCTGAGCTGGTGGGACATTGTTGCTGTTGGTGCAAAACAGCGCCTGTGGAGACAAAGATGGGGTAGAGGGAGTCACTGCCTTGACAGATTTCTAGCCAAAGAAATCTAGATCTGGGTTGCAGCAGCAAAGGAGGATTGAAGAGGAGTGATTCAACATTTGGCGAGAGGCTTTCCGTGAAGGAAATCACAACTCAGAGGGAGTCTAGAGGAGCTTGTTCCTTAGAGGATTTCTAGTGCCGAAAAAACCCAGATTCGAATCTTGCTGGAGTAGCAACAAGAGAAGGAGAATAAAACCAGTCCTTTTTATTAGAGATGGCAGTCAATGGACTGAGGGATCATTGGGGGATCAAGACAGATTGGATGGAGCATCCAATTTTGTCCTCTAGAAGGCCAGGATCCTGGCAATCGTAGACAAACATCGCATCAAGGACTATGCCTTGAAGTAGTTGTTGTTTTGGTCGATGTTGATCTGCTAAAGAAGTACAAGGAGCCCAGGCAAAGGCTAAGTGCATGATTCTATACAGGGTCAAAGAACATGCAATCCCACACATTGCTAAGAAGGAAACAACAATGGAGATGTGGGAGGCGTTCACCACCTTGTACCAAGGGTCTTCCATTCAACGGAAGATGCTATTAGAGAATTAGCTAAGACAGTACCAGATGCAGAAGGGAGAAGAAATCGATCCCTTCCTTCTCAGGTTGCAAGGGGTTCGAGACTAGTTGACTTCCATGGGGTCTACACCAAATCCTGAGTTCATGGTCAAGATTGCCCTGAATGGAATCACTGAAGGCTGGGAGACCTTTGTCCAGAGCATTTTGGGCAAGGCTTCTCTTCCTAGTTGGGAGGAGATGTGGGCAGCTCTTTGACAGAAAGAGATCAGGCAGTTAACCAAGGCAGGAAGTAGCGGCAAAGGAGTCAGAGCCAAGAAGGAGGAGGAGGAGGATGCAGCTCTCGCATCATCGAGACAGCAAGGGCAGCAAAAGAGGAAGAAAAAGGATATATCAAAAGTCAGATGCTTCAGGTTTGGGCCACTGGGACATTTCGCCACTTAGTGCCCTCGAAAGAAGGGCAAGGAAGAGAAGTCTAACTCGAAGGCTGCTCCAACGAAAGCTGATGGAGAAGGCGAGGATGACGATTGTGCCATGAGTGCTCATGCACCTCTGGAGAAGAGGTGGGGCAACATAGAACTGTAGTCAGGAGGACTACAATAGGGGCAGGATCCTTGAGGTGGCCAAACTCTTGGATCACATACGGCTACGGGAGCCCTTAACGACAATAGCAAAATGACGGGAGTCAATTGGTGCAAGGGATGATGGAGCAACAGTGACAGAGCTAGAGTGCCAGAGTCTGAAGCAGCGCAGTGGAGGTTGCAACAGTGGGGGAGGCACAGAGCAGATTGCAGCAATGCAGTAGCAGCAGAGGGTCAGCACAGATTAGCAGCAGAAGTAGCTTCAGCATCACAAGGCATCTAGACTGACCAACATGTCAGTTTTTTGGGTGGATTTTCAGTTGCTTACTTCTCACCAACTGATTTGCAGTGTAGCAGTTAGCAGTGGCAGTGTTATGGGCAGCATGATGCGGCATTTTGAGAGGGAGTTGTAGTACAAATGTAGCAGTGGTAGTGGCAATGTCATGGGCAGCAGTACAGGGTGCAGCAGTGCAGTGGATGAAGGGCAGCGGGCCAAGCATCAACAGCACAGAGGACCAATGTCGTGGATCAGTGTGATACTTCTGTTGGGAAGTATTGCTAGAGCACATTCCTCGCTAAGAGGGAGTGTTGATATTGGGTAGCATTGGATGTGCTCTAGCTCCGAAATTTTGAGGGGCTAGAATACATAAGATCTCCAAGACCCAGAAATCGTTTGGATAAATTCTGCCCGAATTGTGAGTTATTAAAATAATTAATATTTTTAATGGGGTTCCTAAGTCTAAAGTTAGGAAAATAAAAATATGGGTGAGAAGCTTCTAAGCTATGTTGCACGGGTTCCTGAACCCGGGGGTGGGGTTCTCGAACCCATCCCGGGTTCTCGAACCCAAGTACCGGATTCTTGTATGGGTGCTTTTGAGAAGAACCCATAAGAATCGGGTTCTTCTATGAAGAACCGGGTTCTCCATTAAAAAAAATTGGGTTCTTTTGTCTTGACAGGTACGAAGAACCTTGATGATGGGTACTTGGAACCCTAAAATCGGGTTCTTTGGAGTTCATTTTAGTTTTTATTTTTAAATTTTTAATTAATTTAATGGGCTTCCCCTAATATTCCAAGTAGCTAGTTCTGCATCTTTTGAGAGGAATTTGAGTGCTTATGCCTTTATCCATTCGGTAAAGAGAAATAGGTTGGGCTCAAAGAAGGCAGAGAACTTAGTGTACATTCATAGCACACTTTGTCTCATATCTCAAAAAGATCTTGGTTACAAGGAGGGTCCTTTCAAGAGATGGGGCCAATACACAAATGATGCTATGTGTGTGGGTGAGGAGATACAACCAGATGGCCTTATTGAGCTACCTCCAGTTGCTATGGATGAGAAAGAGCCTCAAGATGAGAGTGATTCCTACTTGGAGAGCATGCTAATTAAAGATCTAAGTGATGTTGATCACATGGCTTGAGGAAGCCATTGTTCACCATTAGCTATTTTTATTTTAGTATTTTAAAATTTCCTAGTTTTGTTTGGAGATGCCTCAAGCAAATTTTTGAATGTAGATGACCAAGGACATATATCTATGATTCTTACTAATATGTAAACTCCAATTTGCACTTGTATAACATAGCAATTGTGAAATTTCATTGTGAATGTTGAATGTTCAAGGATGTGCATTGTTTAACTATTTAAGTTTAATCATAAGTGATTTTAGGTTTCTTGTTTAAAGTTGAAAATATATACAAATTCACTTATATTATAAATTTATAAAATATAATATTTATATATTATATATATAAATTATAATATACCCCCTACGAACCCACGCACCCTGTTTCAGAAAATGACGTCCCCGTCCCCGTCCCCGTCCCCGAACCCACGTTTCCTGGCAACATAGCTTCTAAGAGACGAGGATCAAGTCTGTTTTAATATTAGTCATTGACTAGGGACTTAATCTCGACCATTGATTCATCAACAAGAAAAGTATAAGAGGAGGCTTGAGGGTCAGTTGGAGATACACCAAGTGATTAGTCAGTTCGATTTTTTCTAGGGCGAGGTTTGCTAAAAAAAGTCGAACAGGTGATCTGAGTTGCAGCAGAGGAGCAGGGATAGTTGGGGTTGGAGGATCTTCTCCGGAACCCTGAATACTCAGCAAAGAGAGGCAGAGATACACCAGAGGAGGCAATGCAGACCAAGGGAGGCTGATGATGGGCCAGGAGGGCCCACGCATTGCTTGACGTAGTGCCAGTGCAAGGGAAGAGATGCCCTCCTGCAGAAGTGTGAATTCAGCCGAGGAGCAGCAGGATCAGTCGAGAAGGTTGACGTTAAAGCTACGAGACGCAAAGGAGGCAGTGCAGAGCTGACGCGAAGTCTCAGAGTGCTCCACGCAAGCCCACGCATCTACTGCGAAGGGGCAGTGTAGTTATAGCTGGGGATAGTCAGTTCATTTGCCGGATCGGAGGGATTTTGCCGAGTGAAGTGAGGTAATCTCACTTAGGTTTTTGCCAGTATATTTTATCTTTGTAACTGGATTGTCGAGAGGGCATCCAGAGTTGTACTCAGAACTACTGCTTAATAATAGGAAACCCTCAGAGTTGTTGCACTGGCTTCCCCGCATTGGGTTTTTTCGGGGACGTTTGTCCAAAAATAACAGTGTCCCTTGTGTGTTTGTCTCGTAACTATTTCAGTTTATGATCTGTATGTCAGTGTAGTCTGCAATAGTGTTTTTCATCATTGTTTAAATAATTAAATAACTTGTTGAATGTAAAAACAAGTAGGAGATGATAAACCAGTGACTGAAGTAGGATTTCTGATGTGTAGATTCAGAAATTTTCACATATTAGTGTCCACTCCTTGGTGTCAATGGATGGTCTAGCTATTAATGTTCTTGTCGTCATATTGCATGCCTTGTCTTGATGGATCAACCTTGTTGATGATGATGCTAGCTTCCTTATACATGATGAGATGTTTCTCTTATACAAGAGCACCCTACCACTTTACAAGTCTATTTTGCTCCTAAAATGATGTTTGATGCAATAGACAACTACATACTTGGGGCACTCCCCCTCTTGCCACGTTGATTTCATATGCACTATTTGACGTTTTGATGGAGCAACTTATGATTCATGAGGCTAACTTAGCATGGTTTGGGCATTTATCTTTAAAGATTAATACATTTTCAACAGTTGACTTCATGATACAGATACTTTTAAGATCCTGGGAGATTGACTACCTTAGGAATCATGATTCTACTTTGCTAATTGTGACAAGTGTTCCCTAAGGTGTTGTGTCCCTTGCCTTGGGCATTGTGGTATTATCTAGTTCATTGTGACATGTAATAGAAACCATGAACTTGCCTAAAGCACTAGAGGAGCTCGGTCACAAGTTTTGCATGATCATCTTACTTCACTGGATGTGGCATTGGCACTTTGGCACAAATTCAAATGGTTTTCAACTCATGGATGATGATTGATGGCATAGCATATTTGATGAGGGCACCCTAGGGTTTGATGTGTCTATCATGACACGTTATGCTATCTAATGAGATAGACACTCAAACTTTGGGAGTATTCCATTCCTACATGGTATTTCAAGCTTGTCTGTTGCATAGATGGGCTTAATTGCTAGAGTGCTTAGTTTCATTGTCATATTTTGATTGTACTTTATGATAGAATTACACCATGTTCTCATGGATTGCTCCTACTCTTTAGCACATATGGACGTTCTTCATGTGATTTGAGGCCATTTGATTATTGGAGATAGGTCCCTTATGTATGAGGAAGATATTGGAGTATTTTTATTGATTTGATCCTTGATCTATGGGGGTCAACCTACTTTTATGAGATCCACTACACTTGCCTTGATTTTTGGATAGTTGTTCCTTTTTGGAGCATATATGCCACTTGGAGTGTTTGTTGCACATCTTTTTGGGTTGCCTACACCTTGGAGCTTGAGCCTTGTTGACTTGTGGCACATTACTCTTGAGCACTCCACCTCTTGAGGCATCACTTCATCTCTCGTCATGATGAAGAGGAAATCCACTTGAGGGGGTTACATTGTACATGTTTTCATGTTATTTTATTGAGAGTCTCCACATATGGAAGGCATTCACTCAATCATCTACCATTTCTTCCCCCTTAGAATGATGATATATTGACACATGGAGCTTCTATTATGCATTCCTAATTACATTTCATGGGACAACCTAACATTTGAAGCCACATGTCTCGATGGAGTTGGCTACTTAATACATTGTGAGAGTGGTCAACTTCAGGAGTAGTTATATTTTGAGAAAGTGCCGAAAATTGTGTTGGATCAACACCATTAGATGTGGAGTCACAATGCGATTTCCAAAAATGTAGTCATAATATAAATTGAGGCAAAATTTGACACAATTATGGTGCTTTTAAAATCTGTCACAGGAAAATTTTCACCACATTTTTTACCAATCATTTAAGGACATCCCATCATCTTGAGACTTACTTCACACATGGGACACATTTCTAGGAGGGTGCACTTGGTGGAGGATTACTTCACCATTTGTTGGAGACTTGGCATTGTCAAACCCTCATCCAAAGGAGATGTCCCACTCTCTAGCTCTATTCTTGGAGGAGAATGCTAACTAACTCCATATTTTATCATTATTTCACTTGTCTATTGGAGTTAGTTACTTGAGACCTATATTGTATTGTTTTCCTTAGGTATTGTGTGGTAATTACTTGGAGGAAATTGTGGATTTCAACAAACTTGTTGTCACTTTTAGTAAGCAACTTGTTGAGAGATTTATTTTGTTCTTGTTCCTTGGAGGACTAATGGATCTAGAAAACAAATCATTGTTTATGGTAAGAAGAGATTGAATTGAAACCTATATAAGGGTTTACTCTCTCATTCATAAAGTCCGAGTGAAAGAGCTCCCAAGCGTTGGAATAGAATTGTCTTATCCTTGCCTAACCTTTGTGAAATGGATGATCAATGTTGTAAAAATGTGGCATATATTCTTGGTGTATATTGGCTAACCACCGTTGCAAATTTGGAATTATCAAAGTCACTTGGGCACCATAGATGTGTGGTATAGCTACGTTGGAGAATGTATTCATAAACCATTCTTATTACTTTGCCTTAGTGAAAGAATCCTTGTCCTATTATTCCCGGTGAACAAAAGCAACATTCAATCCCTCATAAACAAAGTACACTCCCTAGTTGACTTATTCTTCAAAGCCCCTCCCTTCTGAATCCTTTGTGATGTTTGGCATGCTAAATCTAGGACCCAAATATTGTTTTGACAGCCCAATTAGCCCAACCCTTTGAAGATCTCCCCCTTAAGATTGCATCGTGACAAGATACCCAACCATTGTAAAGCAATGTTTCCCTTTCATCCACATCCAAAATTACAAAATCTCAAATCATTTTTCTTTTTATTTTTTGTTGCTAAGCTTTCTCTTGCTCTCCTACTTCATACTGCATATATTAAGCTTAGTTGACCTTAGAGAAGCCCCATTGACTAGAAACTTTAAGCCTAAAGTGAGAAAGGTGATGTGATTAAGGTGACAGTGATAGCTTGCCTAAAATTGCCCTCGAGTTCTCACACTTGTGGTTAGGACTTCTACACCAAGTGAAGATTTGGGAACTAATGAGATACATGTCGAGGGTTGACCATTGGAATGTGCATTTCACATTGATGTTGATTGGGCATCCAAATCCACGTGCCTATACTAACAATTTATGGCTAAACCTCTCTATTTAGCATGACTCCAACAACCGTGGACTTAATTAATCTACAAAGCCCTCCTGAATCACTTTATGTAGATTGTTTCCCTTTCATTACACATTTTCATCATTGCCATGGACTTGTTTTTTTGTCATATTTTAATTTGATAGCAAACAGTATTAGATGGAGGGAGAATAAGGAAAACGTGTTGTGGAAAGTCAAACTTGAGCCAACACTCATGAGCTGAGCAGTTAATTAATGAGCGTAATCAAATCTGCATAGCAAGGTCTAGACGGTTGTGACAGATTCTGGGCAATCAAACGCTCATCATTATCATTTTTCCTGTGCGTTGTTCAGGTAAGGGTAGGGAATTATGATACTTGCATTAAACTTGTAATTACTGTAGCAGGTGACTGAGGATACTAGGAAGTTGAAAAAGATGTAAAAACAATCATTACAATGCAAGAAAAATCACTCATCAGTACAGACAGTATTGACGCATATACTTCGCAAGCAAGTATTTGCCAATGCTCACGAGTATGGCAAGTATTGATCAACCAATACTCAGTCAAGGCAACCAATATTGAACAGGCCATAGGCCCATTAATGCGATCGGGCTGTATATGCCCACCCATAGATAATGTACTTGTTTAAATCTGCTATTGATCAATTACTGAGCCATGTACTCAACCCAAGGTAATACTGAACATACTTACGAGATACTTGCCAGCCATGCTTGTAAGTACTCAAGTCATTCTCCCAAGTGTGGCAACTATGACCAGACAAAAATTACAATCGAAAAATAAAACACGACTTTTGTTATGGCTGTGTTTTGAAATGTGATTTATATGTAAATATATCCATGGAATGGGTAACTTGTTAGAGTGACTTGGTATAATTCCAAAATCAAACCAATTTATTGCCACTATAACCCGAAAGCATTGGTTATTTTTAATAGTGGAAAAATCATATATACAAATAACTTACGACTCGCTAGGTTCTAGACATCCCGAAGCACACCTGCTAAAATAATTTGGCCCGGGAATTTTTTCTTTGGGCAACGCTGAAATTAATGGCAAAGGCGCCAATCAAATTCCACGCCTACTCAGCATTACTAGGGTATGACCGGAATTCATGAATATCTAATATGTAATTGAAAGAACGTCAGCTATCCTAAGGAATTACAATGACAGCAATAACATGTCTTCACGACACGATACATCTTAAAACAAAATCAATTAAAATGTAAACATAAACATTGAAATTATTGTAACAGGGGATCCTCATTATCAGCATTCAATAGGTCAATCCAATCTGTGGATAAATTTATAAAAAGCACAATTATCACAGCAAGAGTACATTAATTTGAATTCTCGGAAACTCCTTTCATTGAGAAGTATTAAATGGAAATCCAAATGTTAAAATTACAAACCAGGGCGAGTAGTTTTAGCGGCAGCAGGAATTCTCCATCTCTTGTAAGTTGAGGGAAATGGTTGCTTTCTGCTAAAGTTGGGATGGTGAACCGCACGACCGAAGCTATTTAGCTGCAGGGTCTCCATTTCCGGTGAGGAGCGGGCATGAGTATGTCATTATCATATTTTTATTGTTATATCATCTGAGGTCCCATTGAAGGAATACCTGTAACATTATCTCCAATGGTTTTTAGCCGTTAACACAGGGCTTAACCCCCGGTTTTAACATAAATGAGGGTTTAGTTTAGTTAGTAAGTGTGCGTGGGCCGTCGAGTCATCGGTTCTATTCACAAATAAGTATTTTCTCGTATTTGTGATTCTAAGCTTCTAGTCACGACTCCATATCATTCTTTTTCCCGAGATTGTCTAAATATTCTTATTATAACTTAGTTGTAAATTAAGTTATAATTATTATAATTTGCAATGAAAATAATAATGGTGGTTATTTTCTCACGGTAACAGTGACCCACCTAGCCACATGATGGGGAAGTGGCAGCACAGTCTCTTAATTGTTTGAATATGATTTACCATCCAGACATGGGACGCCCTCATGCTATTATTTGGTATTTCGTAAATGGAATATCATCCCTGCACATCCATTATGTGACGAGTCCATTCACCTTAGTCAAGGATCTTCACAATGTTTATCTGCCCTAGTTGCCTTGCGCAACTAGTCGAATGCTACAACCATTGATGAGGATCTTAAATGTGAAGTTGGTGGTTACCACCTACATCACATCTCGCAACAAAATCAGAGCAAGCTCTTTGGTATGGCAAGATATTTCACGCTATTAAATTGGAGACTATGGAAATTCAATTGCATTTCTCACGAAGGAGCCAAGTCCTTAATAGCAAGCTTGACCTTTCTCAATCTTATGTGTCCTGCATAAAACAATGTACTCCTCTCTTGGCATCACATGTCTCTGGCTTTCTCAGCATTCCTAGAGAATTCCTCGAAAAGGAAGGCTAGCTCATTAACGAGTCTGTTAAGTTGCCCCAACATTTTCTATTCCTAGCTTTGAATTGCGACTCACATCGGCAACTGAGCGTCACTTTTGGGTAAAGATATATCCAACTTGTTTGACTTGGCATTGGAGCTCTAGTGCAGTGGTTAGTTATCTCCACAACAAGCTGGCCATCCCACGTCGCATGTCAACCCTCCTCTCTCTTTAGTTATCTTTTGCTATTAGGCTCTTCTGTCGTTCCATGTCAACCTACACTTATGTTAAGCTTTTGGTCTTTGTCTCTTCCTCATTAGCTTCATTTGCTTTACAGTTTTGTTAGCTCCTCACACTCTCACAACACTCAAGTCACTGGAAAGTTTCTTCTCTCTAGTTCCATCCTTTCTTGGCATCCTTGCATCTTGTCAGGCCCTCTCCTAATGTTGACCCTCTACCTTGGACATTACTTCAAGAATGCTCTCATGTGGACACCTCACCCCCGCCCACCCCTACCCCATTTCTAACACCTCACTCCTTTCCCCCCAGAACAGTCATCCCGCTCGTACAGCTAAGATGCTCAATCAAAAATCTTGTGTTCGTCGAGGGGTGGCATATTATAAGAAGCATGGAACTCGAGGCAGTACATGAGGTTAGATCAAAGTTGAAGGCTCGAAAACACATTTTTGAGATCTTATCCCACCTCCTATTTATGTAGAACTCTTACAACTCGAAAGGGAAATAACCAATCAGGGTCACCTTTTCTCGGACATGGAGGTGTTGGCGGACATGCTTGATTCAATGCCTCATGCAGGTAATTGACCATGTACATGTCAATAGTTCCAAGTAGCATAGTACACAGTAGTGGACAAAAAATTTTAAGTCATTATCATTATCGTAATCTAAAATTTTGCAGTATTATTCCTAAAATGATTCTTGTATGACTATGAAGCCATGTAAAAACACCTAGGTGAGCCTTTGATTCTTAATAAAGTATTTCACTCTAGGGAGTTTTTTAACCTCCCTAAATTATTTATGTTTCTAAATACAAATAATTAGCAAAGTTTTGTTCCCAAGCATGCCCCAAAGCTAGGGTCGAATCCTCTTATAAGGTCTTAGGTGAGTCCTAGTGTTATCGAGTCAATGTATTTTTATCATACTAGACCATGTGTCTTGTGTCGTTGAATTTTGTTGAGCCTAAAGAGATCATGTCTATTGTAAATTTCCCCTTCTATGGGTGATTATTGTAATATATTGACGTAAAAATGTTGTATAGGAATATATTTGGTGAATGGTTACTCATAGTTAGACATCATTGTCAAAATACTTTTTAGACCCACTTAGAGGGTGGAAGAATATGTGTAATCACCTCTTCAGTCTTTTATTTAATTTTTTGGCAAAAATAAAAGATAAATTAGCCAAAAATTTGTCAAAAAATAAAATGAGAGAAAAAAAAAAATTCTCTTCAAGTGGAAAACATATCAAAAAAATTATTGGGGACGTGCCTCAAAAGGAGGAATTCAAGTCAAAATCAAAAGGCCTTGTTTCCGAGGCAGAATGTCCCAGTTCAAAGATGCATTGGACCGGAAAGACTGTTTTTCCAGCAAATCAAATTTCTTGGACAAGGTGGTTAATTATTTTGTACATGTTATGGCAATTAGATTTTTGAAGATTCTCTAAGGGACCAGATGCACCTAGAAATTTGGTTTTGGCCCATTCATCTCATTTCTTAAGAGGATCAAATTTTTTGGAGATTTGTGTTGTAGTTATCAAGGGATAAAACTAATTTGACATGGATCAAGTCAAACTAGTAGTTTTTCCTCTTGGAGGGCATCTAGAACTATCATTTTTCAATATAAGGAAGCCTAAGGCTCCTCATTTGAAGCACGAAATGTGTAGGCCTTGTAACGAAAAATCTTAAGCAAATTGTGAGTCAAGCTGCCAAATGTAATTTTATTTTGCAGTAATAAAATCAAAATCTTTGGGGGTTTATATTGTGATGGTGTTCATTTTCTGCTTCTTATGGTAACGTTATTCTAAATCGTGCTCTAATTCTCCACTGAATAATATTGTTAAGTTATTATTTCACTTGCCAACAGTTTCATTATGTATTTGCATAGGTATCTCGCACTAGGTACTAGGTTTAGAAAAGCATTCTAGCTCACTCGATCTAACAGGTATCTCTAGATCTTGAGGTTTTTAACTTGTATCTAACCCCTTATGATTTAATAACTTCATTTCAAGTGTGTAGAGATTATTTGATATTCAGATCTTGGGTGTGTGGGGAAGTTTTAGGTTGGACCAGCGAACTCCCAAGACAAGAGCTTTAACAGTCCATCATGTTAAATTTTCCAGGGCTTGGCCATGGCATCACATTAAAAATTTATCTTCCTCAAATTATTTTCGAAATTAAATTGAGTAATAAACTTAGATCTATTTATTTAGAGCTTGAATTTTTTGTGAATATTTGTAGATAATTTTGTAAATTATTTTACAAACCCTTGTATTTTATTTTAATAGTGTAAATAATTAGAGGTGTTTTATTTTTCAAAATTGAATTTTATCTATTAATATTGGAGGATGGTTAGCCTTTTGTGACTTTGCAGATGTTTCATCATAAGATCAAAGGCTAATTCAAATTTGTGGAAGGATTAAGCCTTCACCTAGCGTAGATGGCTAGGGTTTGGGCACCTATTTGTCTTCAAGGAAGCCATACAGTTGATTGGAAGAGATTGTTCAAGATTTTAGGCCAAATCTAGCCTCTAGAGGTTTAGATCTATCATATTAAGAACCTGGACCCTAACACTTGAGCAAAATTAGAAGCCACTAACCTTTTTAGGGCTTGATCTCACTGATTTTAGGGGTTTCTTCAAGGGTTTAGCATTTTAAGGTTTGTTTGCAAAATTTTGTGGTTAGTTCTTGGCATGAATCTAACACATTGTGGTTGTGGGATCATCTAAAATCACTTGGAAGCCCTCTAGGCTTAGTCACTGATCCGAATTGGATCCTCAAACACTCTTAAAAGTTTCTTGAACTTTGTAAAACTGTAGTATACCTAGGGGGGATAATATGGGGTACAAAGGGAGGTACCCAAGGGAATAATGTAATAATGGGATGGGCCATAGTAATAAATAGGGTGGTTAACCCATATCATGTAAGGGACCACAAGTAGTTAGTAATAATGTAATGGGCCCATGGTATTATATAGATGTATTGAGGGAACCATGGTAATGACCCATGGTATTGTATGTATGAGGCCTATATAGAGGCTAGAGACTCTCCATTGAGAGATGTGAAGGAATGGTGTATGAACAGGCATAAGGCTTGTGGAGTGCTCTCCTTCCTTAAGGAGTGAATGTGTGGTGTTGCCCTACCTTAAGGGTTTGATATTAATAAAGTGAAGTATTTTTCTATTCAGATCTTGTTCTTTCTTGGGTTTATTTATTGGGTTATTTGCATTGTCTTATATTTTCATATCAAATCCATGACAAGTGGTATCAGAGCTATAACAAGTGGTACCAGAGCACTTTCTTAGGCAAAAGTGGAGAATTTTATTTTTTTATTTTATTTTATTTTTTTTAGGAACTTTCTGAGGTAGTGAATTTGCAGATCAGATCTATACGTTTTGGGGCAAATTCTGCAAAATCTAATTGGAGATCTAGATTCTTTGTGAAAAAATACCCAAGTAAAAAAAAAAAAAAAGAAGCTCTAAATCGGAGTCCGAATGAAAGAGATATCGCTAATCTAAAAATCAGTGTTGTTGCAGACATTTTTCGAGGCGGCAAATTTGCAGATCAGATCTGTACATTTTGGGGCAAAATCTGAAGAATCTAATTGCAGATCTGGGTTATTGGTGAAAAAATACTCAGTTTGAAAAAAGAAATTGTCCGGATGAAGGAGATCTCGCTGATTTAAAAATCAGTTCTGTTGCAGACATTTTTTGAGTCAACGAGTTTTTGGCGGAGATCTATATATTCTGGTGCAAAATCTGTAGAATCTAATTGTAGATCTGGATTACTTGTAAAAAAATACCGAATTTCAACAAAAAAATCAGTCGAATCGAAGTTCGGATGAGGGAGATATCGTTGATTTAAAATCAACCATTTTTTCAGCAATTTTTTATGACGGTGGGACAATTGCAACGCGAATCAGAAATTCTAGTGCCTATATTGGGATTTCTACCACATGAGAAGATGCAGAATGGTTGTTCCATTTCCGAAAACATGTCATAATAGAGATTTTGAGCAATATTGATGGAATTGTGGCCATTTCAAATTTCCACCAAGTAAGTGAATTTTTTTCAAAACACTTTTCATGGTGGATCTTAATTTTACAAGGAAAGATGATAACCCTACTATTGAAGAATTTATACAGAAACAAAAGTTCACATATGGGACACTCTGGAAGGTTTCAGTGGGGCTTAGTATGAAAGATGGGGCTGCCAGATGGTGGTTCTCACTTGACTACAAGCAGTTGACCAAATTGTCAAATGAAGAATTGGAAAGAGTCCATTTAGACAAATGGTCTTGTGCTAGAAAAAGGAGAATGAGACACATAAGGGGTTATTTTCTACTGGTGTTGCCTTATTGCAGGTTCATGGATTGATTCAAAAGGAGAAGATGATTGTGTCTATAAATTCTAGCTGCAAGCATAATTTTATCAATGTTAATTTGGCAAAAAAATTGCAAGTTCCAGCAAAACACATTGAAAACACATAGGTTGATGATGAGGATGTTCAAGTTTATAAGGATTTGAATCTTTCTGCAAATAAGTATGTGTTGCATGGTGATTTTTATACTTCATATATGGATAACATGGATGTTGTTTTGGGATATTCTTGGATGGAATCCGTGGGTACTATCAATATTAATGTGCAGAAGAAATTCCTGAAGCTCTAGTATAAAAAGAAGAAAATTACATTACAGGATATTTCCATCAATAAACAGGTAGAGTCCACGGAGGCTGAAGTAGAAGATGTTCCAGGGATTGACATATCAGATGATGAGCGATTGATGGTCGACAACCACACACAAACATCAAACCAGGTACCAGAAAAACAGGTACAGGCTGAAGCAGAAAATGTTACATCAAAGGGGGACTCAGTGGTTGAAGTAATATTGAAAGATAAGAAACAACAATAGGCACCACAACAGGTACCAGATACCCATCAGGCTCCATTAGGTGATGAATTAAAGAAATATACATCGTTGGTTAACACTTCAGCATATCACCACCCACATCACCCCGCAAGAAAACAACCAACAAGATCGCAATGAATTAGCCACAAGGATAACAACCCCCGCATGACAGATAGAGAGGAGCGAAGATCCACCTACTACACATCAACACAGAAGAGTTGCCAAGGTCAACTTCCATCTCAAGCGAGTGAGGCATCAGTGAGATCGAGGGTTCACCTTTCTCTTGGATGGCTAAATGCACGTGCATGGTACCAGTGGAATACTCTTTTGAGTAGATCTTATTATTTGTGTTCTTCCCATGTTTCGGGGACGAAACATCTTAAGGGGAGTGGAATGTAGTATACCTAGGGGGATAATATGGGGTATAAAGGGAGGTACCCAAGGGAATAATGTAATAATGGGATGGGCCATAGTAATAAATAACGTGGTTAACCCGTATCATGTAAGGGACCACAAGTAGTTAATAATAATGTAATGGGCCCATAGTATTATATAGATTTATCGAAGGAACCATGGTAATGACCCATGGTATTGTATGTATGAGGCCTATATAGAGGCTAGAGACTCTCCATTGAGAGATGTGAAGGAATATTGTATGAACAGGCATATGGCTTGTGGAGTGCTCTCCTTCCTTAAGGAGTGAATGTATGGTGTTGCCCTACCTTAAGGGTTTGATATTAATAAAGTGAAGCATTTCTATATTCAGATATTGTTCTTTCTTGGGTTTATTTATTGGGTTATTTGCATTGTCTTATATTTTCATATCAAATCCATAACAAGTGGTATCGGAGCTATAGTGTAAATAATTGGAGGTGTTTTATTTTTCAAAACTGAATTTTGTCTATAAATATTGGAGGATGGTTAGCCTTTTGTGACTTTATAGATGTTTCATCATAAGATCAAAGGCTAATTCGAATTTGTGGAAGGATTAAGCCTTCACCTAGCCTAGATGGCTAGGGTTTGGGCACCTATTTGTCTTCAAGGAATCCATACAGTTGATTGGAAGAGGTCGTTCAAGATTTTAGGCCAAATCTAGCCTCTAGAGGTTTAGATCTATCATATTAAGAACCTAGACCCTAACACTTGAGCAAAATTGGAAGCCACTAACCTTTTTAGGGCTTGATCTCACTAATTTTAGGGGTTTCTTCAAGGGTTTAGCATTTTAAGGTTTGTTTGCAAAATTTTGTGGTTAGTTCTTGGCATGAATCTAACACATTGTGGTTGTGGGATCATCTAAAATCACTTGGAAGCCCTTTAGGCTTAGCCACTGATTCGAATTAGATCCTCAAACACTCTTAAACGTTTCCTGAACTCTGTAAAACTCACACCAAAGTTCCAGAGTGGTATGGATGTCGAGCTTATCAGAAATAACCTCTGAACAATGGAAATTTTTGGTCAGCACGAAGCAATGAGGACCCTTGCTCAAAGCTCGTAGACTGTTGGCCCATGGTAACCGCGAGCTCACGCAAACTGGCAAAACGGGAAGTCAGATCCAAAAAGAGAGGCAATTTCTGATACACGATTAACACTTAGCGCTAATCGTGTATCGCAAGGCGTCCCCCTCAGTGAAGGAAAGCCCCGAGTGCTTTGTCACAGGAAAAAGCATAAAACCGAATGGAAATTGCCGATTCTATCAGAAGGTAGGCCCCGCGCTAAAACCGACAGGATATCGAAAGGCCCTCAAGTGGTAAGCGGGTTCGACCAAGTCCCGCCTGATTCCATACAACGGGTGACATGCGTCCAGCGATGAGAGAGAAAACCGCTCTCATCGTGTAGGTAAAGGTCATGCTACTTACTCGCGTGATATGGATGGAGACCGTAGGATTTGGAGGCCCCAGATCAACGACGGAGAAACAATCCGATGGGTGACCAGATTCAACAGGGAAATAGGTTGAGGCGGATAAGATTTGAGATTCGACAAGATCGATGAGTTGGCGGAGGAATCAATTTTGCGGGAAATCTTGGAGCAACGGAAATAACAATTGTTCAAAGAGAACTAACACTAAGTTCGTGGGGAAATAGGTGGCCACCTCTCTGTGAAGCATTACAGTGATGATGACGCAGTGCAGGGGAATTCCAGCGGACAGAGGTAGGAGATCCAGGGAGATGGGAAGCAGAAATGAACAGTCAGGGAGAAAATTGGCTTTAAGCCATGAGAAGACAGAGAAAGCAAAAAAAGGAGGAGAAAAACAGTAAGGAGAGCAAAGAGAGAGAGAAGCACAAAATTGCAGAGAACAGAGAAGCCGAGCTGACCTACAGAGCAAAGACAACATCAATAGATAGAGTCAGAGAGAGATTGAGAGTCAAGCAACTCCCTTGTTTATACCTGTCAGGGATTGAGTACCAAATTGGACTCATACCACTGAGACCAGTTGAGGTCGAGATTCAGTAAGGGGAGTCTGTGTACTCTAGAGACTTGGGGAATCCAAGTACAGTCCTACTGATCATTATCTGTTAAGTGAGACTCAATTTGAGCTCATTGTTGTAAAACTCTATTTTTTAAGACACAATAGAAAGGCCACCACTGAAGGCTGGACTAGGATACATAGCCCAAGAGGATTGGGTGAACTCCTTATTAAATTTGTTGTGTTTATGTGTTTGCTTACTGCGTTCTCTTACTATTTCAGCGTTTGTGTATTTCGCAATCTTATCGATCTGTTGCATAAAATAACATAAACATCCCCTAGCACATAAGTCTGTAATACCTTAATTAATTAACTGAGATCATTCACGAGTGATTTCAGATCAAGCCACAAGCCTAAAATGCCTTCTTAAGCTTAGTCGCAAGGGTTTTGAAGGATTGTAGTTGTAGCTGCAAGCCTAAAAGGCTAAAAATCCCTAGTCGCATCCCTTGTTAGCTCTTTAGAACCCTAACGTGGGACTTGGAGACTTGATAATTTCATTTGCAATTGATTTTGGCACTAATTTCTTGTGTTGCAGGCTTAACCACATTTTTGCAAGGGTTTTGAAGTGGTTTTCTCATTGAAAGTTGTCATTGCAAATCTTTGATCCATAAAGGTTTGGATTACTTGTTTTTTAGGACTAATCATTGGTTTTGCAAGGCTAGAATTCGTTTGAGAAAGGGATTGTGAGCTTGGTCCCTTGTTGACCCATTAATCTAGCCTTCTGGCCTTAGCCGCAAGTCCCAGAGGGCCTTTTCACCTTAGTCGCAAGGCCTAAAAGGCCTTATATCCCTGGCCACAAGCAATTGGAGGTCTAACTCATAGTCTAGGGCTAACATTTTTGTGGTTGCAGGTGATTTTGAAGGGTTTGGTTACTTGTTTGGGGTCCAAAACCAATTTTTGAGGGCTTAAACTTGATATATCAGTCATCTTAGCTTGTTCGCAGGTAAAGGAGGCCTATCTAGCCCTAGTCGTGAGGGTTTGAGGGCCTACTCTCATCATTTTCAAGCTAACTTTTGTGGGTGCAAGTGTTTTGCAAGAGATACATTGCATTTTGAAGCCTATAGACTATTCCTTGGTGTCTTATCTTGGCATAACAATGATTGGAGGAAGGACGCAGGGCCTTGTGAGTTTATTTTGATCCTATCATCCATCCTTTGTTGATTGTCATAACATAATAAGATCTGAAGTAAAACATACAATGGTCTTATCACAATAAAATCTAACAATAATAAGCCTAAAAACACCTAAAGACATCACACATTAATTACAAAGGCTTAATTATTGTTCTAGCTCTAGTGCGTTTTCATTTATGACTGATCTCTTATTAATAGTGGGATGATCTAATTGACAATAATATGTCTCGAGGTTTGGTTCATTCATCTTACTCCTAAGTTGACCATTGTGTGCTAGGAAGTGTATTTGATAGTAGATTTCATTATCTTGAGGATAACTTGTTAGATCACTAACCTTATTTATTGTGCTTCTCTCTTGTTAGAGTTATCATTGCATGATTATTTCTTGTTGGATTGCGTTGTTTAATCACTATTAGCAATCTCATCATGCTCATCTTGTTGTGCTTGTAAAATCTTGAAGTCTCTCTTGTTCCTAATTGCTACATTATAAGTGTAAGAAGAATTCAAATAAGCACATTAAAACCACATTAATAGCATTGCTCCATTGAACAATCTTGAAGTGTTTCTCTAATTGCATTTGGCATTCTTGTAATCTTGTATTAAAAAGTAGCATTTGATGATCTTGGTTACAAATGGTTTGAGGCATTGAAGTATAAATGTATCTCATTGAAGTAAGCTAATATTGTCATCATTTGCATTCTCATCCTAGGATTGAAATTTCATAATTAAAATTTACCTGCAAGAATAAGCTTGGTTGATAGAAAGTTGGGGTCGCCTTCTTCATCCAATTTCAGAAGTTATAACCCCATTCATGGTTAATATAGGTGACCTTGCAGTTCTCTTATGGACAATCCCTTGTAGGAACGAAGGCACTTGAGTGGTTAGACGTCCTGGGGAGGTATCATTAATGAGGTTGTAGCCTTCTTCTCTAGCACTTCTCTCTACAACCTTTTTTGTGGATATCTTCAAAACAATTGAGGAGAAGGCACTCACCTAGATTAGGCATATAACTAAAAGTAACCAAGATTTCACATTCCACATCTAGATTAGATCTTGCATTTCATCTATGATCGTCTTTGCATATCATCCTTGCAACACTTGTTTATTTGATAACTTAACACATTAATTTTTGTTGTGCAAGTGCTTCTTCATTCTAAGGCACTGGTTTATCACTAATATATCTCAATAATCTAATTGGTTGTGCTCATTAATCTCACTTGCCATATAATCTAAAATCAAGTTGCTAGGATATTCATTTGTATCTCCTAGACGTGTTGATTTTTCAATAGGTTCCTTATCATTTTGCCTTTAGGGACTACCCCACTTAGCCTACCTTAGGAGATAGCTTAAACGAAGGGAGTAGGGATCACAGTGACAACCCCTACTCTGAGCGTTGCCACCTTGGGTGTACACTTCAGGCAACAACATTTTCTAACGTCGTTGTCGGGGATAAATTTTTCATGTTCCTTGTTCTCGACATTCTTCACCAGGACAAGTTTCTTTTTCTTGGTTTCCTTCTACTAACTATCATCTGAGGTGCCCAGTGTTAGTTTTATGTTTGAGTGGTGACTTCACTTGTTCACCCTTTCACAAGAGCATATACTAGAAGAAACCCACGTATCTTGGTTGATCCCACTCTGGATCCTGAAAGACCTTTAGAGTTCAATTAAACAAGTTGTATTCTAGTAAACATCTTGTTTTTCTCAGATAGTAAGCTCTCTCTGACATCTATTTGCTCTTTCCTGACCTAGTTGAGCAATACATCATGGACTTGTTCGCCTCTTGTAACTTTGCTAATTTACAGGGTCATCCTTGTGATCTTCTAGAGCATGGTATCGACAAATTACCCTCTTTCCAAGGAAATAATGCGATTAATGTTCATGATTATCTCAAAGCCTTTACAAATTTCTTGGGTAGATATACTAATAGAGCTAATTATAATCATGAAGATGTAAAGATGAAGCTCTTTGTTCTCTCCTTGGAGGAAGATGCATTGGATTGGTTTATGAAAAAGCCTGATAACTCATTTGATTCATTGTGAACCCTCATTGATTCTTTTAAAGATAAGTATGGGGATAAGAGAGAAGGAAGGTATTTACTTAGAGCTATCAATGATATAAATAAGAAAGAGAACAAGACTATAGGAGCATTCAATAAAAGGTTTAATGGTATTGTTAAAGAAATGCACCAAGATTATAAACCCACTGATAAGTGTCTTCTTGAATATTACCTTGATGCATTCAATATTGATACTTCTTATGAGTTGACACGTGTTAAGCGTGTTGATTATAAGACTACTCATACCTTAGCTGAGGAATTGGAAAAGGACAAGAAAGCGTCTGGAAAATATGAGATTCTAGGTTTTGATAGAGGTCTAAGTAAATCTCGTGAACCTAAAGGGAAAGATGTCAAATAAGTTGACCAGGATCCTATTAAAGAGTTGACTCAATTAATTTATGATATGAAGATTGAACATGCCAGAGAAATGAACGTTATGCAAGCTAGGTTGATCCAAATGGAAAGATCACAAGCGCAAAATAGTAACAAGAATAATATTGCGTGGCAAAAAAGGACCTCTCCAAATGAGTAGAGACCACCAAATCCTCTTGAATCTACAAATGTTGTTGAGAAATCTTTGCCATATTGTAGACCTTGTGAAAGTTTCCATGATGATGACTCTTGTGCTATTGCAAAAGGAATATTGGATGGTGGATGCATTGGAACAAATGATCAAATCAATATGTTTGGAAAAGAGTATCTCTTATCCTTAGAAGATTGGTAGAATTTATCGAAAATAGTCATGATGTTAAAAATATCCTGCCCCCTAATATAAATAATGTTGAGGATGACAAGGATTTAATTATTGAATTACATGAAGAGCAACCATTTCAGGAGTAGGTTTCGGGGATTGCAGAGAGTAAAGGAACAAAGAAAATTACCCCAAACATTTCAAGTATGAGTTTGAATATTGACTTAGGAGGATGGATTAACAATGCCAAAATCATGGTTCCTATTACTAAGATTCTCAAGATGCCCTCCCAAAGGTCCAAAGTTCTAGAATCTATCAAAATTCCATGGGTGGAAAAGTCTAAAGATGATCCTCGGGCTCCTTTCACATGTTTTCCATGTAGTGGGTTTGTTGAGCTTGACAAGAATCCAAAAGAGGAGTCTCACCCTAAGGATCACCATGATGAAATTATGATGCAACAATCTAGTGTTGGGAATTATGTTTTCATGTCTAATTATATAACCCCTTTAGAAGAAAAAGTTGATGGATTGGGGAATCATATTTTGTATATGAATTTCATTGGTTCCTATTCTAGACACGGTAAATGGGTTGGGATTGTTTTAAAATCTCCTCTAGGTGTTGGGATTGTGTTAAAATCTCCTTTGGGTCATGAGTTTAAATTTCAATTTGGATTGGAGTTTGAAGCTACTAACAACATAGTTGGTATGTGACTTTGTTTTTGGGTCTTGAGTTGGTTAGGGACCTCAAAGTAAAATTGTTTAGTGTTAAAGGGGATTTATCTTATCATCCAACAAGTCAAGGGGAAATTTTCATACAAAAAAGATAGACTCAAGAAGTACCAAAATGTTGTATGGGACACCATTGAGTTATTTGATGCCTTTGATCTCCAGGCTATCCCAAGGGAGAAAAACAATCATGTTGGTGAGCTCATTATTGCTACTTCTACCTTCCAGTCATTTGATGATATGATAAAAGATAAAGTCAAGATGGAGGTGATCTTTACACCCTCAATTCCAGATAATGTTGAACACTAACAAGTCTTTGACGATGAGAGGCAAGTAATCTTCTTTCTTAATCACTTAGATGAATTAAAAAAAATTCAAGTATGTTCCAAAGAGGAGGGGTCGAATCTAGTAATGAGGATATAACAAACCCCACCCCGAGGAATGTCATGGTTATGAAGCAATTCTTTGATAGACATGATGCCACAAAGAAGAATGAAGAGAATAAGATTGATCATGGAAAGTTTATTGAAGTAAACATTGATTTCCCCATGTTGAGAAATTTAGGGCATCAAGTATTTGGTGATTTCTCTGAGAGATAACTGCTTGTGAATGCTTTTTACTTCTTAGATTAGATTATTCTCTTTATATTATTATTGTGTTATTCTTTCATCAAACAGTTACCAATGCATAGACAATAAAGAGACAAGAGACACATAATGTAGGTTATTTGCCAAGGCCAAAAACTCTCCAATTGAGAGGAAAACCCGCACAAATTCTTCTTCTTATAGAGACTCCAATTGACGAATACCAAGATTGATACCCTTGAGCTATTCAACCTCTCCAAGACCAAGACACCTAACTTCTTTTTTTGACCTCTATTTAGAGTCAAAGATAATAAATTTCCTACTCCTTCTACTTCTACCTTGGCTTCCTTGTCTTTGCTTCAGACTTACAGCTCCTCGACCCTAATTTAGAGGCCTTAGTACATGTAGATGGCCTTCTTTTGCACCTTGATTTCCTTCGCTTAGTGTAGATACCTTTCCTTGCTTAACTCGACTTCTCCTTCTTCTGCAATTTGACTACCTAGATGACTGAAGTATTTCGGTCCTTTTCCTGTAGCAAATAGTCTTGCAATATTGCATGTGTGAAGTGATATCAACCCTAGAATAGACACAAAACAACCTTGTCTTCTGGTCCTTACTTCTTCACTTGGGGAGAGGCTTCCTTAATGAGACTTCACATTTTCTACTGCAGACTTATCTCCATTGAAAATTGGTGCTACAAATGAAATCTAAATTTCCCTTTATATAGTTGTTTCCTCATCAAATAAGCCGACTTGTTGGAGGGTGAGTCAACATGTCACTTGGAGGAGATCATTTAATTCATCTTGAAGCTGACTTGCTAGGAGTTTTGTTTGTGCTTATCTTGGAGGGTATTTTGACTCTTTGAATGACTCATACAAAAATGTAACATACCCAAGAAGGGTTCTTCACACATGACATTGACTCAATTTGACTTTATGACCAATCCTAAGGACTCGCAATGGGAGTCACACTAAAAATAGAATTCCTTGCTCATGAAACCCATGAGACAAGCATTACAATAATAATTTTATTTTTCTTCTTTACTTCAACTACATAAATCACGATTACATGTATTTATGAAGACCGAACCTAGTTACACTTTTAGACACTCCCTCTTAACTAGGGAGGTATTCATAATGGTACTTGGTCATTCTCTATGTGAATAATCCTCATAAGAAGAGCCATAATTGTAACCCATCTATTTAGCATCATATCAACCAACATTGTCACATAGAAAGGCCTTGATTAACAACCCTATCTCTCCACGAGATTTGAGCACAATGCTTGGCGAGACCAATGATGTATAAACACCTTCATCATTGTCTCTCTTGGGACATACTCCACCCGGGTTCTTAGGGTGTGTTCCACTAGGACTATTCTTATCTTGGATTCCCAGTCCTCAATGAGTATTGGTCCTCTATGACTACTCTTATCTTAGATGCCGTAATACATCCTCAAAGAGCATCAGATGCCAAATCTTTACCCAACCCTTCGTTCTATATTCCCAAGTGATGACAAGAATGATGTGTCTATCTCTCCCTCTTAATTAGGGAGGACATATCTATTGTAACAGAAGGAATGTACCTAAGCTCCCTCTTGGCTTAGGAATTTCCAAGTTTCTTCCAAGTAAGAGACTTGTTTCCAAGCTCCCTCTTAATTAGGGACCTACAACAACTCCTCAGGTGGAGATGATGGGACAACCAACTGCTTGAAGAACTCCTCCTCATGATTTCATGTACTTCTTTTCGTTATCCAAAAGTCTACATGTTTGGGACTTCTACATAGGGCACCGATGATCCATCACTTTCATCCAAGAGTCATCCATGTCATCATTGGAAAGTGATCCATCAATCCATATCTGGCCTTCCTTCATTCCATGCCGCTTTCTTCATCTCATGTTTAATTAAGGATGTTTCATCCTATTACATGTGCATTGGTGATGGAAGATATCCATAGATCTTCCCTTGGTAGCGCTGCATAAACCCATCCATATATTTGTTCAAAAATAAAAGAATGAACATTAAAATCAACATTACCCTTGTGAGTGTCTTTCATCATGGCATCTTCTAGTTTGCATCAGCATCATGCCTACATGTCAACACATCTCCCAAAGATATATATTATCAAGGGTCTCTATCTTTCTCAAACTCTATCAGATTATTCATATCTTCCATGGAGATTCCTAGTCAAATCTTCTTGGTCTTTCAGACGTCAATTTCTTTTTACCGTGATTGCATATTCCATGATCTCTTTCTTCACACATTTCATTCCCATAAGCTTCCAATCAGAGTTCCTCAATCATAGTCAACCGCCTCATACTTCATATGAGGACATATTATGTTGATTTCATCTAGTGAATGTGTGACCCATGCATTCCCACATCCCTTTGAGTGAGGAGATCCTTTATTTTGATCATGCTCTTGGGATAGATCATGATATCTGCAACCATATGGCATGACTTCCACAATATCAAAAGTAAGCATACATACCTCATTTTTCCTTTGGGTCATCCAGACTTCATGCAACAACTTCCTTTATTGAAAGATCTTCATTCCCTTGATCTACTTCACTTTTATGTCATCATATATTCATCCCATGAAGTTTTGGAATTTTTAATGAAACACTTGCTTCCCCTCATGATCGGTGAACCTTTCAATGAATATTCCATCAGAGAATCTTGAGGACCTAAAATATCCCCATCAGCAAGATGTTTTCTTCTAAAAAATGTATGATGAACCTTGAACTAGATGACCTTGCCACTTATGTTTCCAATGAGATTCCCAAGAGCTATATTCTTGAATTTCATAGATTCTAACCATCTTTCATGCTTCTCTATGATGATGTCCCGAGATCTTGCTCCCAATGCTTCTATGATGCCTTGATGCATCCCATTTAATGAATCATGATAGACATATCTTACAATAGAAGAGTTAGGTTTTTGAAAAGAACTTAGGTGAGGAAGACTATCTCAATCATAGTAGAGATATTTTACTTTCTCTATCTTGGAATTCTTTTTTTTTTTTAACTTCCTCTGCTTCTTCAGTTATATGAGATTCTTCTTTTCTTGTTTTTTTATTGTCCTTCTTGATCTTAGGAAAATATCTTTTGTAGTGTCCATATTCTTGACACTCATAGCATTGGATATTATCCATGTTCCTTTTCTTTTTATGAGAACCAGACTCCCCAAATTTTCCTTTTCTTCTTGTCATTGTAGCATAGGCTTGATTTTGTTCACCTGCTCCCACATCATATTTGGCCTTTAGTCTAGAGTCTTCAATCTTGCACAATGGCCATAGATCCTAGAAAGGAGTTTCTTCTTTCTTCCCATAAATACTTGAAGTAGAGTTACCCCACTCCTCCGGTAATGCATTTAATACAACTGTAGTCATTTCTCTATCATACATGACTTCTCCCAAATCTTGTAGTTGATCTCGGATTTCAGGTATCCTCATAGATTATGAGACTATTCCATCTTCCCTTGACATCTTCATCTTGTAAAGTTCTTGCCTTAATGAAATGACTTCCCCAACAATTCTTACAGAATACAACTCTACTAGTTTGTCATAAATTTCTTTTGAAGTTTCGCGTTTAGATACATATGGGATGAGTGGATCCTTGATGGATTCTATGAGAATCATTTGAGCCCTAACTCCCCCTTTCATATACTTTACAAGAGTTTGAGCATATTCCTCTCCTGGTTTAGTAATAGATCCTTTGACATATTCCATCACCTCATTTTCAATGAGATTCAACATTGTCCTTTTCCGCCATGCAAGATACTTTGAAGCCCCAACCAATTTGTTGTTTTGCTTGCAAAAAGACATTTTGACAAATTTATATGTGGACATAAATATACTTACTTGATAGGATGCTCCTTCTCCTTGTTGCTTCCTTGATGTTGATGATGATATAGAGAGTAGAAAACTTCTCCTTGATGAAGGTAGTTTTCTTCAAGAGTGATCCTTGATCCAACAAAGAGTGAGATCTCTTTGGATCCTTTGATGAAGATCAATGATGACTTCTTGGTGATGTCTTTAATGGTAAGGACCTTGATTGGACTTCTTTTCTTGATGATGATCCCAAGACTTCTTTGTAGACTCCTTCTTTGATCTAGGGTTATAATGCTTCCTTTGTATATCTTGTCTTAAAGATGGTCTTGCTTTGATGAATTTCTCGAGATCTGATCCTTGTGTGTCCCTTGATAAGATGCCCTTTCTTGAGTTTGCCACCTTAGCTCTGATACCATGTTAAGAAATCTAGGGTATTAAGTATTAGGTGATTTCTTTGAGAGATAAATGCTTGTGAATGTTTTTTACTTCTTATATTATATTCTTCTCTTTAGATTATTATTTTGTTCTTCTTTCATCAAACAATTACCAATGCATAAATAGTAAAGAGACAAGAGACAAAGAATGTAGGCTATTCGTCAGGGCCAAAACATCTCCAATTGAGAGGAAAAACCACACAAATTCTTCTTCTTATAGAGACTCCAATTGACGAATACCAAGACCAAGACCCTTGACCTATTCAACCTCTCTAAGACAAAGACACTAAGATTCTTGTTTTGACCTCTATTTAGAGTCAAAGATAATCAACTGCCTACTCCTTCTACTTCTGCCTCGAATTCCTTGTCTTTGCTTAAGACCTACAACTCCTCGACCCTAATTCATAGGCCTTAGTACATGTAGATGGCCTTCTTTTGCACCTTGATTTCCTTCGCTTAGGATAGAGACCTTTCCTTGCTTAACTCAACTTCTCCTTCTTCTACAATTCGTCTACCTAGATGACTGAAGTATTTCGGTCCTTTTCTTGTAGCAAACATTCCTACAATCTTGCACGTGTGAAGTGATATCAGCCCTAGAAAAAACAAAAAAAACCTTGTCTTCTAGTCCTTCGTTCTTCGCTTGGGGAGAGGCTTCCTTAATGAGACTTCGCATTTTCTATTACAGACTTATTCATACCACATTCTGCAATTAAAGGTATATTAAATTGAACTGATTGCATAGGAACACGTGCCATATAGGTAAAGAAAATCCAAGAATATGATTTGGAAATTAGACCAACCAAACTTGTTAAAGGCCAAGGAATAGCCAAAATCTTGACCGAGGGTAATGAAAATGCTTTGGAGCTTTTTTCTAGAATGACGTGTCTGAAGTTTCAACCTTGCCTGAATTTCAAAGATTAGGAGAGCTCGAATGGTACAAGGATATCATTTATTATTTGTTAAATCTTACATGTCCTAGCCATTTGGTTGCTCATAAGAGAATAACTCTTAGGTTAAAAGCAACTAAGTATTACATCTTAAAAGATGGTCTCAGATGCAGAAACCTGGAAGGGATAATACTTAGGTGTGTTGATGAGGTTGAGGCTAGAAAGCTTATTATTGAGTTCCATGTAGGATTTTGTGGTGGTCATTTTGTAGTGAAAACTACCACCCACAAAATCTTACAAGCTAGTTATTACTCGCGTACTATTTTTGCAGATGTGCACAAGTTTGTCAAAATTTGCCAGGAATGTCAAATTTTCATCGAAAAGAAAAATCTAGTTGCTTTTCCCTTACAACCTGTAGTGGTTGAAGCCCCTTTTCATCATTGGGATTTGGACTTTATTGGTAAATTTAGTCAAAATTTTAGTAATGGCTACTCATGGATTCTTACTACAATTTATAACTTTACTAAATGGGTCAAATTCATCCCAACTAAGCATGGAACTGAAAAGGTTGTCAGGGAATTTATTGAAAACCAAATCATTACTCAATTTGGCATCCCATTGAATATTACCATCGATAATGCCAATGTTTTTAGTTCTTTCGAGTTTTCATCTTTTTGTTTCAGGTATGGAATTATTTTATTTCACTCACCAAGCTATTACCCTCGAGGTAGTGGTCTTGTTGAATCTAGAAATACAAGTTTAATAACCATTATCAAGAAGATAGTAGGGGATAATAAGCAGTCTCGAGATAGAAAAATCAAGTACGCATTATGGGTTGTTATGATTACAAAGAAAAATTCTACTGGGAAGAGTCCTTTTGAGCTTGTCTATGGTTTGGATGTGAATTTACTTGTGCACCTCAAACTTCCAACTTACTGGCTCCTCTAACCTTTTACTAATAATAAGGATGCATTGCGACACAAAATTGATGAAATCATGGAGCTAGATGAAGCTCGAAAAAATGCTTGTGACAATATTTGTAGAAGTCAATCTAAAGTTAAAGATAATTTAGTTAGATCATGTCGAACTAGATCTGTATTGGTTGGAGATATGGTGCTTTTATGGGATCATAGAAATGAAAATCCAGGTAATCACGGAAAGTTCAATATCTTATGGCTTGGGCCTTATATCATCAGAGGACTTGTTGGATCAAAATCATTCCACTTGAGCACATTGGAGGGTGAGCCATTGGATTAGTCGGTGAACGGACAAATGCTCAAGTTGTTTTACAAAGACAATGCCTAATGTCATAGGGCATCCTTTGTATTGTATCTCTAACCTTATTCTCATAGATTAGGTTTCATTTTTGTCATTAGAGTAGGTTTTCATTTCAACATTTATGTTTTATGTCTTCAGATTTCATTGTTAGAGTAGAAGTTTCCTATTCCAACACTTGATATTATATGATGATTATGATTTGTATTTGAATAGATATCTACTTAATGTTACTTTGTTTTCTTAGATGTAGATTATGGATTCTCACTTCCTTCACTGAAGCAATGTGTCCCTAGTTAGAGTCAAATGTTGACCATGTACACGTCAACAGTTCCAAGTAGCAAAGTACATAGCAATGGAGATTTTTTGTTAAGTCATCACCATCATTGTAATCCCAAATTCTGCAATATTTTTTTAAAAATGATTCTAGTATGACTATGAAGCCATGTAAAAACACCTAGGTAAGCCTTTGATTCTTAAAGTATTTCACTCTAGGGAGTTTTTTAACCTCCCTAAATTATTTATGTTTCTAAACACGAATAATTAGTAGAGTTTTTCTCCCAAGCATTCCCCAAAGCTAGGGTGAGATCATCTGATAAGGTCTTAGGTGAGCCCTAGTGTTATCAAGTCAATGCATTTTTATCATACTAGATCATGTGTCTTGTGTCACATTATTTGGTTTAGTCTAAAGAGGTCATGTCTATTGTAAATTTCCCCTTTATGGGTGATTATTATAATATCTTGATTTAAAAGTGTCATCTAGGAATATTTTTGGTGAATGGTTACTCATAGTTAGACACCATTGCCAAAATATTTTTTAGATCCACTTAGAGGGTGGAAAAATACGTGTAATCCCCTATTGAGTATTTTATTTAATTTTCTAGCAAAAATAAGAAATAAGTTAGCTAGAAATTTGTTAAAAAATAAAATGAGAGAAAAAAATTAATTTCTCTCCAAGTGGAAAAAATATCAAAAAAAAGTATTGAGGACCTATGTCAAAAGGAGGAATTCAAGTCAAAATTAAAAGATCTCATTTCCAAGGTAAAATGTCTCAGTTCAGAGATTCATTGGACTAGAAAGACTATTTTTCCAGCAAATCAAATTTCTTGGACCAGGCAATTAATTATTTTGCATAAGTTATGATAACTCTATTTTTGACGATTCTCTAAGGGACCAGATGCACCTAGAAATTAGATTTTGGCCCATTCGGCTCATTTCTCAAGAGGATCAAAATTTTTGGAGATTTGTGTAGTAATTATTAAGGGATAAAATTAATTTGATAGGGATCAAGTCAAACTAGCCGTTTTTCCACTTGGAGCGGATATAAAACTCTCATTTTTCTATATAAGGAAGCATAAGGCTCCTCATTTGAAGCATGAAATGTCTAGGTCTTGTAACGAAAAATCTTAAGCAAGATTCAAGTTGTTGGATGTAATTTTATTTTGTAGTAATAAAATCAAAGTCTTTGGGGGTTTATCGTGATGGTGTTCCTTTTCTACTTCTTGTGGTAATGTTATTCTGAATTATGCTCTAATGTTGTACTGAATAATACTGTCAAGTTATTAATTAATTTCCCAGTAGTCAGATTATCTATTTTCATAAGTATCTTGCACTAGGTATTGGGTTTAGAAAAGCATTCTAACTCACTTGAACTAGAAGGTATCTCTAGATCTTGAGGGTTTTAATGTGTCTCCGACCCCCTTATGATCTAATAACTTCATTTCAACTGTGTAGAGATTATTTGATATTCAGATCTTGGGTGTGTGGGGAAGGCTTTGGTTGGACCATCCAACTCCCAAGACAAGAGGTGTAACAACCCACCATGTTAAATTTTATATGGCTTATCTAATGATCTATGTGCAACAACTTGAAAATGGCATCACATTACAAATTTATCTTCCTCAAATTATTTTCAAAATTAAATTGAGTAATATAGTTAGATATGCTTATTTAGAGCTTGAAATTTTTGTGAATATTTGTAAACAATTTTGTAAATAATTTTACTAACCCTTGTATTTTATTTTAATAGTGTAAATATTTTGAGGGGCTTTATTTTTCAAATTTGAATTATATCTATAAATATTAGAGGATGGCTAGCCTTTTGTGACTTTGTAGGTGTTCCATCATAAGATCAAAGGCTAATTCGAATTTGTGGAAGGATAAAGCCCTCATGTAGCCTATACGATTAGGGCTTGGGCACCTATTCATCTTTAAGGAATTCGTCTAGTTGATTGGAAGAGGTTGTTCAAGTTTTGAGACCATATCTAGCCTTTAGAGGGATAGATATATCATCTTGAGACCCTGAAACCCCAACACTGAGCAAAATTGGAAGTCTGTAGCCTTTTTGGGGCACAATCTCATTGATTTCATGGGTTTCTTCAAGGTTTTGACATTTTTAAGGTTTGTTTGCAAAAAATTGTTGCTAGTTCTTGGCATGAATCTAACACATTATGGTTGAAGGGTCATTTGAAATCACTTGGAAGCCCTCTAGGCTTGGCCATAGGCCTAAGAGGCCTTCTTAAGCCTAGCCATTAGGGTTTTGAGGGCTTTTAGCCCTAGCTGTAGGCCTAAGAGGCTAAAAATCCCTAGTCACAACCCTTGTTGGCTCTTTAGAACCCTAACATAAGCCTTGGAGACTTGATAATTTCATTTGCAATTGATTTTGGCACTAATTTCTTGTGTTGTAGGATTAATCACATTTTTTGCAAAGGTTTTGAAGTGGTTTTCTCATTGAAATTTTGTTGTTGAAAATCTCTGATCCATAAAGGTTTGAATTACTTGTTTTTGTGGACTAATCATTGATTTTGCAGGCCTACCATTTGTTTGAGAAATGGATTGTGAGCTTGGTCTCTTGTTGACCCATCAATATAACCTTCTAGCCTTGGCCACAAGGCATAGAGGCCCTTTTCACCTCAGTTGTAAGGCCTAAAAGGCGTTAGAGCCCAATATTCAAGACATTGAAGTTCTAATTCATAGTATAGGGCTAACATTTTTGTGGCTGCAGGTGTTTTTGAAGTTTTTCATTACTTGTTTGGGGTCCGAAATTTTTTTTTGAGGGCTTAAACTTGATATATCATTCAACTTGGCTTGGCCGCATGCCAAGGAGGCCTATCTAGCCCCTAGTAATAAGGGTTTTAGGGCCTACTCTCATCATTTTGAAGCTAAATTTTATGGGTGCATGTGTTTAGAAGAGCTACATTTGAAGCCTATAAAGTATTCCTTGGTGTCTTATCTTGGCGTAGAAATGATTGGAGGAAGGTCACAAGGCCTTGTGGGTTTGTTTTGATCCTATCATCCATCTTTTGTCGATTTTCATAACACAATAAGATCTGAAATAAAGCATATTATGGTCTAATCATAATAAAATATAACAATAATAATCCTAAAGACATCACACATCAATTACATAGGCTTAATAATTGTTCTAGCTCTAGTGCCTTTCCATTTATGACTGATCTCTTTTTAACAGTGGGCTGATCTAATTGACAGTGATATCTCTCAAGGTATAGTGCATTAATCTTACTCTTAAGTTTGCCATTGTGTGCTAGAAAGTGTAGTGGATAGTATATTGCATTATCTTGAGGATAACTTGTTATAGCACTAACCTTGTTTCTTGTGCTTCTCTCTTGTTAGATGTATCATTGCATGATTAGTTCTTATTGCATTGCATTGTTAATCATTGTTAGCAATATCATTATGCTCATCTTTTTGAGCTTGTAAAATCTTGAAGTTTCTCTTGTTCCTAATTGTTGCAATATAAGTGTAAGAGGAATTTGAATAAGCACATTAAAACCACCTACATAACATTGCTTCATTGAACAATCTTGAATTGGTTCTCTAGTTGCATTTGACATTCTTGTAATCTTGTGTTGAAAAGTAACATTTGATGATCTTGGTTACAAGTGGTTTTAGGCATTGAAGTATAATTGTATCTCATTGAAGTAAGTTAATCTTATCATGATTTGCATTCTCATCCTATGATTGAAATTGCATAATTAAAATCTACCTCCAAGCATAAGCTTGATTGCTAGAAACTTAGGGCCACCTTCTTCATCCAATTTGAGAAGTTAGCACCTCATTCACGGTTAGCACAGGTGACATTGCAGTTCATATGTGGACAATCCCTTGTAGGAACAAAAGCACTCGGGTGGTTAGAGGTCCTAAGTAGGTATTGTTAATGACATTGTTGGAATTTCTAAGTCTAACTCGTTAGAAATTCTTCCTGCACTATCTAGTTTAATTCACCTACTTGTTTAATTACTTAACAAGTTATTTAACTATATAAATACTGAAATAAACACAAATGCAATCTCAACCATCTACAGTTCATCAATTGAAAGAAATAGACAAACACACAAGGGACACCGTTATTTTTGGACAATCATCCCCGGAAAAACCTAACTTGGGAAAATCGGTGCAACAGTTCCAAGGGTTTTATTATTAAGCAACTTTCTTGAGTACAACTAGGTGCCAAACTGGCTCACCCAACAGAAAAATCAATCTGGCAGTAATACCTCTCTTCAGAAGAAGATATTTGGTAAGTCTACTCCACGAAAATTTCTCCAACTCCTCTCTGAGGCTCTACGTCAGCCCTCCTGGCCTCTGTGTCAGCCTAAAACCCTTTGCGTCAGCCCTTTGATGCTCCGCGCATGCTCTCTAGCCCTCTATGTCACTCACGCAGGCCCTGGTAGCCTCTGCGTAATCACTTTGGCCCTCTGCGTGGCTTCTGCTGGCTCCGCATAGCCTTCTCCATTGCGTTGGTCTTCTGAAATTATCTCTAGCTCTCCGTTATGCACTTACTGCCCCTCGATGTAACTTTGATCACTGGTTCGATTTCTCTCAGCAAACCCCGCTCTAGAAAATCGAACTGACTAATCAACTTGGTGTGTCTCCAACTGACCCTCAAGCATCCTCTTATACTTTTTTCTTTTGAGTCTTCAACCACCGAGATTAAATCTCTAATCAATGGCTAAGATTAGATTTGGATTGATCCATGTCATTTAGAACCTTCTCACCCTATTTTATATTAATACCCATTAAAAATTTTATTTTCCTAAGTTTAGACTTAGAAACCCATAAAAAATATTAATTGTTTTAATATCTCTCTAACCGGGTGGAATTTCCCCAAACCATTTTTGGGTCTTGGAGATCTCATGTGCTTAAGCCTCTCCACCAATTTTCATGGCTTGAGCACATATGATGCTACTCCAAATCAACACTCCCTCTTAGCGAGGAATGTGCTCTAGTAATGCTCCACCACTGAACATCACCTTGATCATCCGACACCGGTACATATGTTGATGTTTGGCCTTGCTTCCCAACATCCTATGCGCTGCTGCATCTTATACTGCTACCCATGGCTTCCACCACTACCACTGTTGCATCTGTACGACAACTCCCTCTGCATCTGTGTTGTTGCTGGTCCTTTCTCCCAACATTACATCTGCATTGCAACCCTTTCTGATCATGTTGCATCGTCATGCCCATAGCACTACCACTACTACTGTTGCACTGTAACTCAATTACTGAGATGATGGTAACTGACCTACCCAACTACTAACATCCTTGTCAGGCTAGAAGCCCTCCTGATGCTAAATCTCTCTCTACTGCTATCCTGTGCTCCCTCTGCTACCTCTACACTGCTGCAACAACTCTATGCCTCTCGCACTATTGCAAACACCTATGTGCCTTCCTATACTGCTGCAACCTCCTTTGTGCCTCCTGCACTACTGCAACCTTCACTGCATGGCTACAGATCCCTGCACTCTAGCACTGTTCTGTCGCTCCATCCACATATTTCTTCTACCGACATCCATCATCTTGCTACTGTCTCTTGGGGCTCCCATAGCCATATATGATCCAAGAGTTTGGATACCTCAAGGATCCTTCCCCACATCTCCTGTAAACCTCTTGACTACAGCTCGATGTCACCCCACCTCTTCTCTAGAGGTACATAAGAACTCATGGCACAATGGTCATCGGTCTCTACTTCCTTCTTCGCCTTAGTCGATGATGCCTTGGAGTCAAAAGCCTCTCCCTTATTCTTCTTCCTGGGATACTGGGTTGCATAATGACCCAACTCCCCACAATGGAAGCACTTTATCTTCAAGATGTCCTTCTTCATCCTCTTCCCTTGTTGTCCCATAAATGCCAGAGCCGCATCCTCTTCCTCCTCTTTCTTGATTTGACCTCCTTTGCTACTACGTCCTGTCTTGGTTAACTATCTGATCTCTTCTTGGTGAAGAACTGCCCACAATTCTTCCCATCTTGGAAGAGTCACTTTGCCCAAAATTATTTGGATGAATGTCTCCCACTCCTCGGAGACTGCATTTAGGGTGGTCCTCACCATTAACTCCTGATCCAACGTGGCCCCTATGGAAATAAGTTGGTCCCAAATCTCCTGCAACCAACTGAGGAAGTGATCTATTTGCTCCCCCTTCAGCATCCGATACGACCGCAACTAATTCTCCAGTAGCATCTTCCTCTGCACGGAAGTGCCCTGATACAATTTCGTCAAGGTAATTCAAATCTTTTTTGCCTTTCTTTTTTGTCGTATTCTTCTTGGCGATATGTTGAACTACATGATCCTTGACCCCATTAAGGATTATGCACTTTGCCTTGGCCATTGCATCCTGATACCTTTCGTTATTAGCTGGGTCGACTAGGAGAGCCACGGTTCTTAAGGCAAAGCTCTTGATGCAATGTCTATCTAGAACAGACAGAATCCTAGCCTTCCAAATGACAAAGTTGGATGCCCCATCCAACCTGTCCTGATCCCTTAGTCCGTTCATTGCCATCTCTGCTCCTCTTCGAATCCCTATGAGTCTCTACTTCCCTCCTAGAAGTTCTCTTCTAGACTTCCTCTGAGTCTCAATTTCCCTCGTGGAAATTATCTCCTAGACTCCCTCTGAGTCTTGATTTCCCTCTTGGAAATCCTTCTGCCAACAGTTGAATCGCACCTCTTTGATCCCCTTTGCTCCTATAACACTCATCTGGATTTCTTGGCTAGAAATCCACCTAAGTAGCAACTCCATCCACCTTGGTTTTATCCCGTTAGTTATTGTTCTGCTTCAACATCAACAACACCCCACTAGCTTCACAATCCACAATCTGCCCATAGCTTCTTAGGCCCCAACAACTGAAGAAACTGAGCCTCTTAGCTCTGCGCAATCCTGGCAAGGCTGATTTTCTCCTCTGGCCAACCGCATCACTCCTACTTGGCTAAGTAGGATGACGGGGCTCCTCATGAGCCTCTGCATTGGCCTTCCAACACTATCTTTGCCTCTCTACTATGCACTCACTGCCCCTCATTGCAACTTTGATCACTGGTTCGATTTCTGTCAGCAAACCCCGCTCCAAAAAATTGAATTGATTGATCAACTTGGTGTGTCTCCAACTGACCGTCAAGCCTCCTCTTATACTTTTTTTGTTGAGTCTTCAACAACCAAGATTAAATCTCTAATCAATGGCTAAGATTATATTTGGCTTGATCCATGTCATTTAGAACCTTCTCACCCAGTTTTATATTAATACCCATTATTATTTTTATTTTCCTAAGTTTAGACTTAGGAACCCATTAAAATAGTAATTATTTTAATATCTCTCTAACCGGGTGGAATTTCCCCAAACCATTTCTGGGTCTTGGATATCTCATGTGCTTTAGCCTCTCCACCAATTTTCATGGCTAGAGCACTTCCAATTCTACCCCAAATCAACAGACACCATAGCCTCCTTCCCTACGACTTCTATCTACAAACTTATTTATAGATAGCTTCAAAACAATTGAGGAGAAGGATATCACTTATACTAGGAATATAACCAAAAGTAACCAACATTTTTCATTCCACATCTAGATTAGAACATTCATTTCATCTAGGATAGTCTTTGCATATCACGCTTGTAGCACTTATCTATTCGGTAACTTGACACATTAATTTTTGTTGTGCAAGTACTTCTTCATTCTAAGGCACTGGTCTATCACTAATATATCTCAATAATCTAATTGGTTGTGCTCATTAATGTCACTTTCCGTATAATCTAAAATCCAGTTGCTAGGATATTCATTTATATCTCCTAAAATTGTTGATTTTTCAACAGGTTCCGTCTGATGGAGGGGCACTTGCCAGTGCATTACGCATACTAAAAGACTCAAGTTGTGAGGCAGCAATAGAAGCAGAACCCAAACCAGCTGTGGAGGTACCAGCAAAATGTTTTGTAGGAGAAGCTGAGGGCTTTATATCAACGTAACCCATATTGAACTCCTCCTCTGAAATCCACACACTCTTTCGAGCAGCTAGGGCTGCAGTAACACCTGTTGCTAGAACTTTGAGATCCTCCCTTTCATCAGCCTTGGTTTACGTCGTCACTCTAAAAAGAAAGCTTGCTCTAAGCAAACTTTTAGATCCACAGAAAACAAAAAATCATTCTCGGAATGCCCCTCAAACTACAAAGCGCACACAGCGAAAGCGAGAATGCAGAAATGCAGAAATAAACAAAATCTGTGACTGATACTTTAAAAACAGATTCATGATGCTAGATTGCGCAGTAGAGGAGTCTCTTCCCTCTCTGTGATTAAAATATCAGTCACAGATTTTGTTTGTTTCCGCATTCTGCATTCTCGCTTTCGCTGTGTACGCTTTGTAGTTGGTATCGGAGGGAGGTTGAAAGTATTTCCGCTTTCTTCCTATTGTTAGAAAACATTGGTTATGGATAATTTTTCTCCAGCATGAAGTTCTCTTCATGAGTTTAGTGATAAAAGTTTTGATGAAATTCTTAGAGAAGAAGAAGAAAGAGAATGTAATTAAAAAATACAATATGGTTTTCACACTGTCGTCCATGATAAATCTATTACATTATTAAATGAACATAGTAAGTCTGGTTCTTGGCCTTTACCAAAAATAGACCCCAAAGATGTCTATACAAATCTAGGATTATTAGACACTATACAATACTATATATATAAGGTTAAAGAAGAAATTCTACAAACCTCCAGTAATAATCGTCTGCTTCAAACAATAAACATTTTGAAGCAATTTGAGTTTACAGCTGCACTAAAAGCTGGTCTCAGTTTTGCTCATTTTGGTCATATCCAAATTGGAATTCAGACACTACATAGAAAAGGTCAAGATGTTGTTGTCTTCTCTTGTGTTTTTTATTGCCGATGGAAAACTTTTCATAAAGCTTTAATTGGAGGATGTCAAGGAACATTAGCCTACGGTCCAATTTTTTGGTCCTGTGTTCCTGATTTTTCTATTTCCTTAGATGATCCTAATGCCATCAATAATCTAATGCTCGGCATCCAAACACATGGATATGATGATTTTGAAGATAATAACAATAATGTTGCTATTCATTGGCGATGTGTCGTCAAATTTTATAAGAAGACCACTCCTTCTATTGTCCAATAAGTTTTTAAAACCTCTGAGTTCACTAGTCTAATCACTCATGACTATGGCTTAAATCTTGTTGCTCCTCAAATGATATCTCGTCAAGATCCTAAATCGCCAACAGAATGGGTCACAAATTGGGCTTCTATTTGTACTTCTCCCTGTCCACAGCCTATCACTGCTCAAACTTCTATTCAAGAAGATAATGGATTGGCAAAGTACATTTAGTAGCAGATAAGAATCATGATATGATGACAAGCTTAAAAACGTCACTTGAAGTAGTAAAGAAACAAGTTTGGGTTGTCTCTACTTCTGTTGAAAGTCTGAAAAAGAAAAACACTCCTGATCCTACTTTTAAAGCTACTACTTATTTCTCAGATCCTCAAGATCAATTGCCTTTCCATGTTGTTCCTACTACTCTTCAATAAAAATGAAGAATCTTGGTGATATCATTTTTCCTAAACCAGAAATTACCTTTGTCTATGCTCCGATGGCTAATCTTGGCATGTTTTCCAGTCTAAACTCTTCAAGCCCTGGACATAAAATCACAGTTTCTGAGTGGTTGAAATCAGGAGATGATCCTGATAACCCTTCCAGTTCTAATACACTACTCAACAAATTTGAAGCAGCGCCCTCTGCTCCTCCTACTCTAAAAGATTTAGAGTTTCTTGTGAATAATTTTTCTCCTCCTGATAAAGAAACTTTTCAGATAGAAAAAGACATTCCTGAACTGATTTCATTTTCTGATGAAGAAGAACCCAAAGATACAATTGTACATAAAGTTACTAATAGAAGTTCTTAGAATTCTTCTTGGTCACCTGCTCCTGATAAAAGAGATGTCATGAAATCAGAATATCATAAAGATTGGTCTGCTTCTTCCACATATTCATGGAATATTGACAATTGTTCTAAAGCAGAAACACTGTCTACATTGAGTTCCATGTTGGTTTGCTACTGCACATATTTAGCATATGACATTTCTCCAATAAATGCAACCAGGAAAATCATCAGTGGATTTGAAGGACTCCTTGATTCTTGGCTTAAAGCATAAATTCATTATGATCCTGTTCTCATTCCTTCTTGGGAAACATAATGAACCCAGATAATACTACATATATGGATCCACAGGCTTCATTACCTGTGAATAACATGATTGGTTGCCTAATGCATGGCATTCTTGTCAATTTTTATGGTTATCCTTAGATCAATAATGAACTTGCTGCAGTCACACTTACATCCATGAAGCTTACTAATATGCAACATTTTGATGAATATTTTATGGAATATCTCCATCGTCTGCATACTCTTTCTTCTGACATGATTCTAGATCCCAAATGGAAAGAAATCTTCATTGTTTCTTTACCAAATTGGGTAACAACTACCATTTTGAATAAGCTTCCTAGAAAGATTGGTGCCTATAAATTTGGCATTATAAGACAAGCTATTAAAGCTATCATTGTTGAACTCTTCTCTCATATGAAAGTTGCTCGAGCTGCCACCAGCTCCACTAAACCACATGGCTATCAACAACTATGTAAACAATGGCATTTACATGGCTCTAAAAGTTTAGGGGGATATGATCGTCGTTGCTCTAAAAAGAAAGCTTACTCTAAGCAAACTTTTAGATCCGCAGAAAACAAAAAAAATAATTCATAGAAGGCCTCCCAGAGAATACAAAAAAACATGCCAGTGTCATCAAAGGCCAAAACATAAGCAAATATTTTGCTTCCATTGCAATGAAAAAGGAAATATTGCTCCAAATTGTCCAAAACTGAAAAAAGACAAACAACAATCTAGGAAGAAGAAACAATTTAGCTATAAAAGTAAATCTGGCAAGGTAAATATTATTGATCTCCCTTCTAGCTGTGAAGAATTAATAGATTCATAAAATTATTATGATCTAAATGACCAGATACATGCTGTTTATGAAGAAGAAGATCCTGAAGTTGAATATTGCAAAGATCCCCACTATAATGAATGTTTTGAAGAACTCTATGAATGCAGTGATCCTGACATTTGCAAATGTAATGCAGTCAGGATGTTCAGACCACTATCAAATGAAAGCTTAGATCATGATGAGCTTTCTAGAAATTATTTTACACAAATGGTTAATGCTGATGATCCAAAACTCAAAGAAATGTATAAAGGATTGCTGATGACCCATCTTCAACAGTCCAAGTCACAACAATATCAAGAACAACAAAAGTCACAAATAAATCATCAACATAGCTATATTCCTTCTGCAGCCTTATTTTCAGTTGATGGTCTAACAAGACAATTCAAACAACAAACAATTGAAGATGATCTTCCTCAAACACTTCCTGCAATTAGTCAAGCTATCAAAGATCTCAGAAAATAAGTCAGAGAGAATAGAAGGCTATGCACTGAAGCACATCAGGGGCACAATATACATTCTTTACATGCACAACCCACAAAAGGAGAATCATCACAGACAGAACAGAAAGAACCAGAAAGACAGCCTGATCCATATCATGATCCAATGAAAGGGATTTTCAAATTTGAAGACTTTGAAATTCCAAATGAAGAATTTGAAGATCCTAGATCTGGATTAAGAATGAATGCGATGGACGCAGATGTAATGTATTGTGTAAAAATGAAAATCAGAATTGGTTCTTCCATAGAATGGTGGAAGGTTCTAATTGATACAGGTTCAAGATTGAACATAGTAAGCGGCACTGTAATTCCCTATCCTCAAAGACAAAAGACAAAGTGTCCAGGAGTTGTCATTGCAAGTGGAGAAATCAAGACAACGGAAGAAGCTATAATAGATTTCTTCGTTTCTTAATCTGAAGGAATTCAAGTTCATGCTCCATTAGTCACAAGGCTTGATTGTGCTATGTACTTAGGAACTCCTTTCCTAAGCAATTTCAGAAGACATGGAAGCACTTATGATGAAAAATCACAGAAATGGGGATATTTTCTTCTCTTCAAAGGTATAGATTATTTCTATCCTTTTATTCATTCCAATTCTCCTAATAGATTGAGTAGAATTGACAGGTTACAAAATACCTTGGCAAAGATGGAGAAGAAGAAAGAAATGCTCAAGATTGATGAAAATCTTCTAAAAAGCAGATTTGAAAAAGAAATAAGTGAGATCTCTCAGAAACTAAAATCTTGTTGTTTTGAAGATCCAAATGCCTTTTGGCATATTCATAAACATGAAGTAGAATTGCCTTTGAAAAAGGAATTTCATGGAAAGCTCAGAAGATCAAAGGTAATGCCAATGAATTCTGAACAACTCAAGTATTGTAAAGAAGAAATAAAATCCTTACTGCAAAAAGTTTTGATAAGGAAGTCTCATAGCCCTATTGCTTGTTTTGGATTTTATGTCAACAAACATTCAGAGATTATCAGAGGAAAACCAAGATTGGTAGTAAATTACAAGCCTCTGAATAATATTCTTGATTATGATGCTTATCCCTTACCAAAGCCCTCAGTGCTTTTGTCTCAGATATCACAGTCAAAAATCTTTTCCAAGTTTGTTTTAAAGTCTAGTTTCTGGCAAGCAGGGATAAAAGAAGAAGATAAGTGGAAAACAACTATTTCAGTACCAGAAGGATATTTTGAATGGAATATTATGCCCTTTGGACTAGTAAATGCTCCATCCACCTTCCAGAGGATTATGTATGAAACTTTTGAAGGTATGGATGATTTCTTGAAGAAATATATTGATGATGTTCTAATTGATTCTGCAGATATTCCCTCCCATATAAAGCATCTTAATATATTCTACAAGAGAGTCAAAGAAAAAGATATAGTTTTATCAGATTAGAAAACGAAGTTATTTCAGATTATGATAGATTTCTTGGGATATGTGATTCAATATGGATCATATTACATTATGCAATATAGTCTTGATTTCATAGATAAATTTCCAGACAGAACCACTGATAAAACTCAACTACAAAGATTCTTGGGTAGTTTGAATTACATCTCCAAATTTTTCAGACCTTATGCCCAAGATAGAGTCTTATTGAATAAAAGATTGCAAAAAGATCCAATTCCATGGGCAGAGGATTTAACAGAGGCAGTCAGAGAATTAAAGGAAAAATTAGGAATATTTCTCCTTTAAGCGCAATCAATGAAGAATGGTCGAAAACCATCATTACAGATGCTAGTGATATCGGATGGGGTGCAATTTTCTGCCAACATGATCCCAATAAAAAGAAAATGGAATATGGAATTTGCCAGTATGCCTCTGGAATCTGGTCAACTGCACAAAAAAATGGGTCCAGCCTAAAGAAAGAACTTAGAGTTGTCTGCCTTGGCATTTCCAAATTCAAAGATTTTGTGATCTATAAACATTTTATTGTCAAAACAGATTGCCAAGCCCTTAAGTTTTCTATCCATAAATGTGACTTTGAAGATGCAACAATGGTTAGATGGATAATGACATTGGCCCAGTATCGTTTTGATGTAGAGTTCATTTCTGGAGTTAAGAATTCCTTTGCAGATCTTCTCAGCAGAGAATTTTTACAGAGAAATGATGTAAATTATCTCATTTGTAATGTCATAAGAAGATTAGAAAATGAGATTCACATTGAATGTGCTGATGGTTCTCACACTTTGAGTCTGCAGAAACCTCTACTCGATTATCAAGCAGATTGGTTTCCAATGAAAGAAATCAAATATCGGCATGGAACTGGACAACATTATTTCTCATGGGATGATCAAATGCAAAGAAATGATGAAGCTTTTGAAGCTTTAAGCTTTCTTCAAGATTTGTGAAATCTTGATTTCACATTACACAGAGATGCAAATGAAAATCTAATCTGTTGTGAAATCTACATTGATCGCTTCCTATTGCCACCCAACCTTTAGAACTCTGAAAATCATGAACGCCAAGAGAAAGCCTGGTATATAGGTATGTGTTTTGAAAATAAAACTAACTCATTTTTCTATAATGTGTAGTTTTCTTTTAGATATCATGGGATGCAAGTTACACAAATCGAAGAACAAGACCGCACACCTGAATGGGTTAAAGAATGGTGGAACATTTATGGTACCAGTCCTATATGTTTTTACCCATTCTCTCTTTGGTTATTACAACTTCTTGGATTTATAGAACCACGGGCACATCAATCAGGAATTTTATACAAAAGGATTTTGGATATTAGCAATATCACCAATTATCACATGCTTGCAACACTCCGTGCCAATGGATCCTTTCATTGGTTTATTACACGTAATTTTTTCTTCAAATGATTCGGGGAAATATGAATGGCTCTTGACATGACCATGAGTCATTTCATGCCATGACAGATCCAGATTTAAATCCTTTTGGCCCACTACTTTTTCAGGACGAAATACCAGAATATGCTGAAGTACCAATTTGGGAATGTGAGGAAGAAATTTACTCACAGTATTTTAATAATGACTCCTTGACTAGGTTCAGAGAACATCATTATTCTCGTGAACAACTAGAACATTTTGTCATTTTGTAATGTCTTTTTGTCCGACTTTGGTGGCAGACAGGTTTTTCGTAGGGTTCCCTAAAAAAGAATCTCTTATAATGCAATCAATCTAACATATATAATTAAATAAAGGGGTAAGAATAAATATAAAATATTTTATGATTGAATTACTATGCAGATATCCTCTGGGTTACCCGAAAGCAGGATTCTCTCATATCTGATGTAAGAATAAATATAAAATATTTTATGATTGAATTACTGTGCGGATGTCCTCTAGGTTACTCGAAAGCAGGATTCTCTCATATCTGATGTAATGATTTGATTTTGATGTAAAGTAAGATATTGTGCGGATGTCCTCCGGGTTACTCGAAAGTAGGATTCTCTCATATCTGATGTAAGGATTTGATTTTGATGTAAAGTTAGATTCTCTCATATCCGATATGGAGGTATCACCAAACCTAGAACTGAGAGGATCTATAAATAGATGAAGACTAGGGAAGAGAGGCATTCGGGTTTTGAGAAATTTAGAGAGCCTTTTTGCTGGAGAAGTAGCTTAGTATTGCTTGAGAAGCAACTTTGTAATACTTGAGTTTTGAAGTTCATCAATAAAGATTTCTCAATTTCTGTAAATCTATGTCTCCTTTGTAGATTGTTTTGGATTCTATTCTCAAACTTGTATGAGCCTTGTTAAGGTTTAAGAAGTCGCAAAGACGCAAAAGTAGACCGTTGGGCCAGAGTTCGTGTTTCAGCAAGAGGATATTGTTTAGAAGAATTGTCAGATATTGGAGTGATTAAGCAGACCTGGTATTTATTATGAACTAATACTCTTATTGGCATTCGTATTCAAATATATTCAAAAACAGATTCGTGATGCTAGATTGCGCAGTAGAAGAGTCTCTTCCCTCTCTGTGATTAAAGTATCAGTCACGGATTTTGTTTATTTCCGCATTTCTGCATTCTCACTTTCGTTGTGTGTGCTTTGTAGTTGCCTCATCATTTTGCCTTCAGGGACTACCCCCTTAGTCTGCCTTAGGAGATAGCTTAAACATAGGGAGTAGGGTTCAGAGTGAGAACCCCTACTCTGAGCATTGCCACCTTGGGTGTACATTTCAGGCAACAACATAGGTCACACATGTGGACGATATAATCAATATATGTATAGGGTTGACCTTTATTGTCACATGAAGTATTTGTTGGGAAAAATATTCCCGTACATGCACAAAAACCAGGAGGGTTTCATCCTCTCCATGGAACACCTGCATCGACACATGACAAAAATGGATCATAGACTAGATCACATTGAGAAGTAACTTGGTATCCCTCCTACTATTGGTTGCTCATCGGGTAGCACCAAGGAGCCAATCCAAGTTGCAGTGACAGATTTAGATCCCTCCTCTTAGTCTATTTCCTCTTGTTATGTTTTTAGTTTATCAACCATTGGTTTCTTTTGCTTTTTTCGCAAGGCCTCAAAGGCTCGATTTTCAACATTTTCTATTTTGGGTATTTCGACTCTATAGGCAACATTTTGTCTTCTGCCTTCTTAAAATAAATGCATCTTTTGATATGGCCAGACTTTGCTAGTGATCGACCTACCTAAAATCTCCAACATTACCATGTAATATCTTGTTTAGAATGTAATTCAAATGTTTATTTCACAAAAAAAAACAATGGCTGTTATATCTTTATTTTAAAAAAATCATTCCATTTACAACAATTTATTGATGGTTTATAAGGGGATAGACTTTTATTAAAATACTTCTGAATCTTGGATGGTTAACCTACTTCCTTACATACAAGGAAGATAAGCTCTTAGCCAATGGGAATCAGTTTTAAGGGTAGTCTAAACTTTACAGGTATTTGCCTTTTCCTCAACATATTTTCCAATGAGTTTTCGCCTAAATTCCGATAATTTTTTTTGGGGATGGTATATTTGAGTTGTCGAATCTATATAAACCATGTCTCGGGGGTTTTTCAAGGCTTTGGATCTATTTATGCATTCAAAAATGCATTTCAAACAATGAAAAATAGTGATCTCAACAAAAATTATATTGTCAAACTTTAACAAAAAAGACACTAACATAGAATAGTTAGACTTTGACTTAGTTTTAAGTCTTATCCCAAGACAAAATGAGCCTATATACTCTACGCAAGGCTTTATATTATTTATATCAATATGTTTAAACAATTACATAAAAAATATAATATATAAATTCTAATATTAGTGTTTTCAATTTATCTCTCTCCATAATGACTTTGGAATTTATTATGGAAGAGGATCTTGGGAAAACCCAAGCACATCAACTTGAGTTGTGGAATGACTACCAACAAGGGGTATGGTGGTGCACTTTAGTGGCTAATATGACAAGGGATAAGTGTACTTAATGGTGTTTCCACTTTCCATATGGTGTTGGGCATCTCCCAACATGTAGCATGAGTGAAGTTAGGGATGAGAGTTAGGGAGCGCAATGTCACTTATGAGTTTGATGATTTCTATCCTGACCCATATATTGTTGAGTTGATGAAAATAATTTTTATGTTATATTATGATATCTCATAGATGAATGAACTTAATCTAATGGGGAGTGCTTGGGAAAAATTAATGCATCAACCTAAGAAGGGGACACATCTGCAATGTGTCGGAGCATGTATATATAAATGTTAATATAATCATTATGATAGACTTGGACTTATGATTTGAATATACGGGTGTACTTGAGTTTTTTCTAATGAATAAGAAGTTATTGTGTAACTTATCTCTATTATCACTTTTAAATTCTATTTCATATCCTTATTTGGCATGTATATTGTGTATGTTGGACATAGAAATAAGATTACAATAAAAAAATAACTCTTTGTCCAACTTAATTGATTAATATGTCATACTTGCCTTCTATGACTTAACTCCATAATAACCCTTCCCCATGCTTTTATTTTCACAACAACCTCACAATATGAAGGGGGGACTCTCATTTAGTTGCATGAATAAACCAAAGTAGAACAGGAAATTGATAATGTGGGAGAAAATAAGCTGATAATGGAGAAGATATTTCTAGATGAAAAATTACACTTTATAAATATACCATTGGATGAATATCTCAGGTGGTGAATTGTATGCTCAAGTGCATATTTTTTTCAAGGCTTATTTGAAAAAGTGATTAATTAATGGTAAGTTAATGGGATGCCATATGTTTCGAGTGACTCATAAATTTCATCTATTATGGGTGATTGTTAAACATAATTTATTGGGAGGATAAAATTATATAGTTTGTATGTTTGTGTGTAATACCACCATGAGCATATTAATATATGGAAAGTGAGTAAGTAAAGAATCATTTCATTATATTTGAACTAATAATATAACTAATAAACATGTGCACTTGGGGAACAATAACTCCTTACAAGCACCATGGAGGCAATGAACCAATAAGAAGGGAAGTAGGGATCATGTGTCATTGCCCTAAGCCTTCATAATTCTTTATATTTTTCTTTATGTTGGTTCCTAAGTTTTATGAGGGATACGTGTGGTCTCCATGAAAGTCTAGAGTGCATGCAACCTTGGAAAGGGATTTGTTCCATTTTTTTGGGTGGAAAAATGTTATTGTTGAAATTATTCTCTAATTCATATGCTACTGGAAGAGTGCATTTTGATACCATAGTATGGTTGTCATAAAATTGCAGCCATAAAAATTTTGCAATCCATGACCATGTCCCTGAGTTATGTCTACGATTAAGCGTAATTGATTTGCAACTAAGTTTTTCTTATTTATAGCAAAAGAGACTTTCTAGCAAGCTTGTGTTGGAGCACTATTAAAAAATGGGATAGCTTGACAAAATTTTTAGTAGTGAAGGGGGTCTTATTCGTGGTGTTGTGTAGGGCTATGGGAAAAGAGAACCTATAGAGTGGGATTGCTATATAAATAATGGTTTGAGAGATAATTCCTTGCCTGTAATAGCTAGATGTAAAGTCAAGCGATGAAAAATATATCCATAGATTAGCAAACTCCCCCTGATTGTTTCATTGCCTAGCACAAGTGTGACACCTACATCAACTAGTGCCTATACCCAAGTGGGAAAATGTTCCCATGAAGTTATTTTCTCCAAGTGAAGTTATTGGCATATAATTATTGTAAACTTTGTTACTAATGTGTTGATGTTGAATGTTGTTGTATATGAGAATTTATGTGTCTTTTCTTGAACTTGCAAGTTTGGAAACTAACATTGTGCTTAGAAGTGTTTGTTGATTTGTCTAGTAATCATCTTATATGTATAATTTGAGGTTATTATAGCCATATATTGCATTATATAGCACATAATTCTACCTATGTTATGTAAATTAATTTCCATCCATGTTAGTTTGATGCAAATGAACTTTTGGGTATGCTAGAAGGGATCATAACAATGAAGATAATTCAATTATATGTATGTGAATAGTTGTGTAAAAAATATGAATGTTTTTTTAATTTTTCACATTGTAACACTCCCTCCCATCCCCTTAGATTATTCTCGAGTAGAGGAAAGCGTTACATCAAAATTTACCAATCCTCAAAGTCTGTTATGAAGATGGGGTCTTAAAAATCCTCAAATCTCAACTTGCTTGAGATGATTAAAAAAAAAAAAAAAACCACAATTGTGACCAACTTGTCGAGAGAATACAAAATTTATCTTGTTTCGACATCTGAATCAAAATTTATGCCCATTCAAACTTTTACTCATTAAAACTCTTTCCAAGTCAGCACATGAGGCCAAGTGGTATTGAGTGGCTCGCCACATCAGTTATCGAATCCATGTGTTGTCATGTTAGTGCACCAACATGCTTGAAACACAACCCATAGTCATTCAACACTAGCGCAATACGTGATGTTGTCATGACATCAATGTGTCAACATGCTCGACACCAAAAGAATTCTATTTTAAAAATGGGTGTAGTACATGATGTCAACATAAAATCACAACACCATGTGGAAACCTTAGAGGGTTCCATGTATCACCCACAAATGACCATTTTAACCTCCCAAACATGCTAAATCACCCTACCACATGGCACTCTCTAGGGAGACTACACCAACAAGATTAAGACATCAACGTCCATGTGACATCCACATGACTACAAGATTTTCCATGTCATAGGGGATCTCATGGGACTAGCCACGTCAACGTTTCAGCACCATCACACCCAAACTCGGGAACATAATGATGCAACTTGGCACTAGACAAATAACATGGCCCTGTCATTGATAGCCAAGCCTTTTGTCAAGCCCGTGCCTTGTTTTCATTATAAATATATATAAGCCTCTAGGGCCACACCTTGCTTCGGCCCTACTTCCCCATGACCATGTTATATGTATTATATGTATATAAATAATATTTGTAATCTTTCCCCCACCATCCAGGTGCACCTTTTTCGTTTTTAATTCAATTATTATTTAACTTTTTTTTCATAATAAATTGTGTTTGGTTCTGAACACGGTAAGTACTACCTCAAAGGTTTGTTTACTTAAATTAATGATCGCCCTAGCATTGGCTAAGTTTTTCACCTTTTAGGATCCAACTCCATTGTGACTTAATACTTGCCACTTTCCCTAAACACCTGAACTCTCACACTAGCTCAAGTACAACCCAAATACAAGGCAAGTTCTACCTTAATCGACCATAATTGTTTTTGGGGTTTTATTTAGGTGTTTTAGGGAATTACCTAACCTCCCCTAAGAACTTGGTTCTTCATGAAGACTACACATCACGACATTATATGTAAACCAAGCATAATAATCAGATTATTAACCATTATCATAATGCACTCACAATGGTGTAAGTTTGTTGATAAGCATACCTTATTCTTAGCCAACCCATGGTTTCACAATATGTGATCTTAATCATCGTGCTTTCAAAAACCTCATATATGCCTGATTCCTATCATCATTCCAAGATCATGGAAAATGTCTATCAATTAAGAATAAAAGGAATCCATGTGAACTCTCAACAAGTCATGGATAGATCATTCTCAATAGAACTCTCTTAAACATTCTAACATAGAGACCTTATCAATTTAACTTTCCACCATGAAATTTCAAACACCCCAATAACTTAACTAGGTTTACCAACAATCTTACATAATCATGCAAGTATCTTTGCAAATAAGGAAATTGGTTAACAACTACAGGGATCGTGAAGTCCTTCACACCATGAGAATGTTCCTACAAACCATCTCATTACAAATGCATAGGAATACACATTCCCTTATCAATAATTCGTAACATGTTAGCTTAAGTATATTAAACAACCATGTAGACTTATGTGACTAACCTAATATATCATGCAACTAACAATAAATGTATAGATCCATGAACTACACATGGCCATGAAAACATGAAACATGCATTCACCATGAACATACCAATATATCAATAGTTCCTTCAGAGGTGGAGCATAACCACACATTACATATAAGTGAAGCTACCCAAGAGACAACCCATAAACATTATTATGACATGGAACTAACCCAATTCATAAACATATAAAATGTCTGAAACATGTGAACTATAAAGTTAATCCTACTTGTGACAAAACCATGGACTATGAACACATCAAGCAACCTGCAACTGAGTTAACAATACTATAATCACACAGCTTAGGAATTTCATATTCACCACACATACACTAAATAGTTGGTCAACCATGGCCATATAATAAATCATATATTCTTACTGAAATGTTATAGGAATACTCATTAGTAATATGTGATACAATTAAATGTAGGAATAAACACTTATCTGATTTAACCTATGTGGTTGGCAACTGAAGGAGGGGATTCCACTCTCCACCCAACCATAGGCTAGCTACAGTGCAACCTTTCTTGCAGCTAAGCACCCTTGAGCCAGATCCAAGGTATGAGGGAAATGCTTGCATAGGGGAAAGAGTTCACACCAATGGGTTGAACATGATTTCATGAGATGGAGTCCACTATTCTAGTGCTTCACCAACTCAACAACAAACACTCAATGATCAATTTTCTCTCTGAATCATGCATGGACCTCATTGTTTCATATAAATATCTCATTGGTTATAAGGCATAGTCACAAGGATGGGTCACCAAATCATAAGGAACTGGCTACCAATTCAATGGAACTGTATCTAACACAGCCCAACCCAAGTTGACTGATGAGCCCCGGAATTGGGTAACTTATTGGGCTCAGTTTGCCTAGTTGTTCTTCGTCAATCCACCATTTTTCATAGTTTATGCATGTTTTTTGAGTATATTTATGTTAGTTGAGCGAATAAGGATAGCCACTTGACCAAGGAGGCTAACACGTTGTTATTTCAGGTTTTTGGACAAATTTTGGAACACAACCAAGCAATTATGAGCTAGTTGACAGCCAAGCATGAAGGAACAAGGGTGAGGATTCGTAGGAAGGGTGTCTCTTGCATTAAATGTCCCTTCCTTGAAATCTCCACCCTCAACTCGGAGCTCAACAGGCCACCAAAACGAATCCTAAAGGCAACCGAGCAGCTTTGTGAAAAGTGACTGTTTACTGGAAGTTTGAATGGCCGAGCCCCTTGAGTTAAGGAGGGTTGCTGAGGCCCCTTGCAGTGCATAAATAGGAAGGTTTTCAACCTTCGTAGGTTACTTTTTGGACTGTTGTATTTTGCACTAGAGTGCTGTTATTTTCTCAGCTCATTTTGTAGTTGTTGTTGTATAACTTTCTTGTGAACATGGTTATTTTTGAGTAATGGGAAGCAGCTTTATTTGGCATCAGTTCTGAGTTCTCTTAGGAGCCTGTAGCTCTTGGGGTTGGGCCCAACCCAAGTGCCAAGGCTTCCTTTGTGTATTGTTATTCGTTTTCATGTCTTTGCAATAATTTCTGTTAAGTAGATTAGAATCTTGCTTAGTTACATAGCTTATGGTTGATGATTAGAAAGGTTTTTTCATGTTCAGATTGAGTTGATAGGTTAATAACAGGGAAGATATTCAAAAAAAGGCCATCAAGCACCTCTGATCTCACCTCTCCCTCAGTGGGATCGTGAGCTGGGACAAAGGTGACCTTGCTGCCAACAAAAACATTGTCTTTGCTTCGCCATGCAATTATTAGTGTTAGATTTTCATTTGCCGAAGTTGATATCAGTTGAGGTTGCATCCTTAGGTTCATGATTGCTTATTTGCATAGTTACTTCACATGATTTTGTTGCTAATAGACTTCTGTTAATTTTCGTTGTTGTTATCTAGGTCACATTAGGTCAAAGTAATTAGATCCTTGATTTTCCAAGTCTTTATTTGCTTAATTTGAAAAATAACTTGCTGAGCACCTGTAGTACATCTTTATCTGTCCGTACTCCATCAATCCCATCTACTCCATCCTCCAACCGGATTCTTGCCTCACGTTTGCCATTTGTTCACTTTGCCCTAATTCCCATATTTTTGTGCAACATTGCTCCACTCCTCCTTGCACAGATCTAACCATCCTCGCTGCTCCTCAGCTCCATCCCCCAAGTCCTGGACCTCCTCACACCCTTATCTCACCTCCATACCCACTCCTTCATCTTTCTTCCTCCATCCATCCTCCAAAATCCCATTTCTGAACATCCTGTAGAGAATTACAGACATCTTGTAGAAATTCCAGAACATCTTGTAGAACCCCTGTAGACTTCTTGTAGAAGCTCACGGAAGCGGTTTCTTGATAGCCAAACTCTGTGAAACTCTTTGGAAGGGTGTTAGGGGACCCTTAGGCCCTCTCCAAACCTTCCTGACCTCCTCCAAGCATTTCCTCTCGCCAATCCACCTCTGCACAGTCAAAAACAGTTAAATCACATGCATGATAATTCAGACAACTTATTCAAAAATACAAAAAGATATTTTCTTCAGATTTTACCATAGAAGTAGCTTAGACACATGCATTTTACCTTCTTAGAAGTCAATGGAATCTCTCCCAGTAGCTTGCATCCTCTTTCTTGCATCAGTAGGGCTAGCTGGTAAAATTAGGGTTTGCTAGGGTTTGTGTTTCCTTTCAACTTTTCAGTTTCTTTCTGCAAGTAGATTAGCTTCCTTTGAGTTAGCTTCCATCCATTAGTTAAAAAGCTTCTTCTTAGAGCTCATAGAAGTTGGCTTAAGCTCCTAGTGGACTTGTGCCAGCTGACCAAGTGACAGCTGCGGCAAGAGCCAGTGCTTGTGCATACAACACCGTCGCTTCCAAGTTTGTTACGAACTATCGGGTTGATAAAAGTAAAGAAGGGAGTCCTAGGAGTTGCAACATTATTGGTGCAATACTCGGGCCCACCATCGACTACTTCCAAGGTCCCAACATCTAATTTTCTATTCTTCTTTATGTTGCATTTATTATGCTTGTGATCCTTGCTTACCTCTACTCATCGAGTTATCTTCTTCATTATTTGATCTATGTTTGTTCTGCTTTTGTTGAGAAATCAATGCTTCTACGAGTTAGGGTTTGATTCCTCTTTCTTGATATTACTTGTGAATTATGTGGGATTCTTTTAATTCTCTATTATTTTATCTTTCATCAAGCAATTGCCAAATTATATGTATATGAAGACCACAAGAACAAGAGACACAATATGTAGGCACTTAGTTAGGGCAAAACCCCTTCAAGGGGAAAACCCAATCCAAATGTTCCACTAGTAGATTCAGATCAATATGAGACAATAAAAGACCCTTTAGACTTAGACAAAAACCTCCTCCAATCACCAAGTCGGCCCTTCCTTTCAATAGATGATCCTTGTCAAAGTACCCAAGTGACAACTTCTCATTAGCAACTACAATCCAGAACTCCACCCCCCAACAATAGATTTTTGATTCCCAACTTTAGAACTTTGGACGTATAGTAGATTCAAAATTTCGGCCCCAAAAACTACCCAAAAGCTTCACACATGTGAGAGAGAGATATCCCAAGAACTCGATTTATGTCTTCCCAACTTCTTTCATCCTTCTCTAGCTACTTCGCTCACTTTTTCTGATTCTCTTCCTTGTAGATGGAACTTGTTGAGTGAGTGCTCCAAATAGGTCGAACTACCTCTCTCTATATATCCTTTCTACTGGGTCGAATTTCCCTAATGTAGGCTAACTTCATGGGGTGAAGGACGACTTGGTGTGGAGGTGACTAATAACCTTTTTTGACTCAAAAATAATTCTTTTTACATGATACAAAAGCCCAAGAAGGGTCTAATAAAAATGACAATGACTCTAATGACTCAAGAAAAAACCTAGAAGCATTTAATGGAGGCTTTTCCTTATAAAACATTGACCCAAGAATGAAAAACATGCTTTAATAAGAAATTTCTTTAATAATAAAATTTCTTTTGACAAGTATAGTTATGAAGACTAATACTAGTTACATTCTTCAACAGTTTTCTCCCCCTCTCTTTTCTTTTTGTCCAACACTTCCTTCTCTCCATGTCGGGGAACAAAGCACGCGAATGATGGCCCCATCTCTACCTCATCATTTTGTTCTAGCTATCTAGTGGTGGGGTGTGTTGTCAGGCCAACTCACCCACTCCTTCACTTGTGTAATGATCAATAATCAGCTCCACGCACTTTTGTTTTGGTCCAGTCATATCCAATAATCACTTGTCAAATAATTGACCTTTTGAGTGTTCGAACAACCTTGAGATTTTTTTGGATGGTATGGGTCATAGTTGTTCAAGAAAGACAAGTTGGAGGGAAGACTCTAGGCATCAAACTAACTTTAGATAAATATAGGTGAGCAAGCAATTTCCCCCCTCAGGCCGAGGATCTATAAGTTTGTACAACCTTCAGTTGTGTTAATTAATTTATAATTATTGTTTGTGTTAAATCAAACTTCCAACCAGTCATGGTCTTTCCATGTTGGCATTACAATCAAAATCATCCTCTCAATAGGCTTGGGTATCCTAGGGGGATGTTACACATGTACCGATTGTTATTATTCAATATATCAACAAAAATATGTTTTATGCATTGAGATGCTTGAATGTGCTTATGATGTGTGGAATAATAATCTATGGGAAATGTATTTTCTACTAAACTATTATTGTCTATAAATTATGTGTAAAAATGTTGATCATATCTTAATTAGGTAAGTAGGCATGTTACAAAGTGGTGTCAGATCAAGAAGTTTGTGAAAATTGATGGTTTCAACAAGTACCATGTATCCTTAATAGAACACAAAGGGTATTGGGTATGTTACAATGTTAGGCCCTATATAAGCCCCATTTTAACATATAAACCCCTTATTAAGGCCTAGATATTGAGTCATTACATTTATATTCTTATATTGTTATGTAGGCTAGAACCCCTTATGGTCCCATTTTATAATAATTGTATCATTTCTCTCCTATATATATATACACACACACACACGAAGGAGACCTTGTCTTAGGATCATAAAATATTGTCTATTTCATTGTATTTATTGTAGAAGGAGGTTTACCCCTCGAAGTGGACTATAATTATTGGTTTCTTATGATTTAAGGTGTAAGGATCATGACATTTTGTATTAGAGCTCTTATTCCTAGGGTTTTTCTACATAAAAAAAGTAATCGTGGAATTTTCACTATAAATTTTTTATATGAGGTTTCATATAGTGAAACCTAGTGAATATTGACACAACATCCTGATAAATCTCTGGTGCAAGTTTCATATCTTGGTTCACTATATTTTCAGAGATATTGTCCAAGGAAGTTAAGGTTTCTGAATGCTCCTAACTTTTGTCTCAAATATGTTAGTTCAAAATTTTCGCTATAACCTTTTTATATTAGGCTTCAAGCCATGAAACTTTGACCACACTAAGGAGAAATCATGGTGAACATTTGATCCAAGTTTCAGATCTTGGTTCACTATACTTTTCGATATATGCTCCAAGGAAGTTAAAGTTTCTATAGGCTCCAAAATTCAGTCTCAAACATGTCAATTTGACATTTTTGTTATAACTCTTTGTTTGTAAGGTTTCATAAAGTGAAACGTGGACCATATAGAGGAGAAATCTTGGGAAATATCTAGTTCCATTTTTAGAATTTGGGTCGCTATAATTTAGGAGTTATACCTTATGGAAGTTAGGGTTTGTAAACCATCATTAAATAAAATTTAAACAAGTTATCTTCGTATTTTGGCTATATCTTCTTGTGTGAAAAGTTTTGGACTGTGAAATCTTCAATAATTTTAGAGGACATAAAAAAGTAGCTTGGGTATAAGTGACAAATTATATTTTAAGAATTGGATATGGGGAACGCTATATAAGTTGCTCGTGGAAAGAGGAAGAAAAATCAACAAGTTTTGGGAAAGTCACTATAACCTTTAATTGGCACATTAGATTTAGTTCACACCTGCGGAAATGCAGAAACTTCATTTATGAGTATCACAGAACAATATTTAGATCCAAAAGTCCTAAGATCTCATAGATATATCAATAAATATTAATCTATTTTGATATTCTCCAAATTAAGGTACATAACTTACTATTGACCTAATTGTTCATTAGAATATCCCCTTTTTTTGGTTGTAATAAAGAGGAGGGTTATTATTATTATTCTCCAACATGCCTCCAAAGAAAGATACTATACCAATTAAATCTACGGAAGGCTCACCCTTGACTCATGAAGAAAGTGAACACTTAGAATTTAGGTTATCTCAAATAAAGAATAAAGTTAATGAAATAGATGGTTGTATGTTGGAAAATGTGGATTTCTCGGGTTCTCAATAAAATCTTAAAAGAGAAATGGAAAAGAATATGAATGGAAATAATAAAGGAATGGAAAAGAAGATAAATGAAAATAAGGAAGGAATTGAAATGAAGAATAATCAAAATAAGGAAGGAATAGAAAGGAAGATGAATGAAAATAAGGAACAAATATAAAGGAAGATGAATGGAAATAAGGAATAAAAAACAAAAAACCATGATTGCCATGGAGAATATTCTCTCAGAAAGACTTCCCAAAAGGGATGTGGAGATCCAAGGAAATTGTGAACATAAGGAGAAGCAAGTTGTTGAGAATCAATCTCATATGGGGAGTGCGTTATCACAATTGGAGAGCACAAATTTTGAATTGCAGAACCATAATCATGAATTTTCAATCCAAGATCCACACCATCATGGATTCAAGTCAGTGCCAAGGAACTGCTACATTTCAAATATTGATATGAGGAAATTTCATGGTAATGATCCTGTAACATGGATATTTGAGATGGAGCAATACTATGATCTACACTAAGTGGTATGCTTACAAAAGGTAAATACTACATCTGTGTTTTTAGAACAAGAGCAACATGTATGGTATCAATGGATTTGTAAAATATAAAAGGATTATGTTATATCTTGGTCCATTTTTACAAAGGAATTGATAGCACATTATGGCAATATTAAGAGCAACCCATTCTTTAGTCAATTGGTAAAATTTCGACAAAAAGGTCTTGTTACATAACACATTCAACTATTCCAAAGAGTCTTAAAGTAAAGAATATTTTAGAGGATAACGTGTTAGACATGTTGATGGGTACTCTATAGGAAAGAATCCAACATGAGGTGCATCTATTTGAACCTAAACCTCTACAACATGCTTTTAGTATAGCAAGGAAAGTTGAAAGTAAAAACATGTCTAGTAGAGAATTGGTCACTAATAACTATAGAGAAAATCAGGCTCCCTTTCCTAAATTGACAAGGTTGACTCCTCAACAAATGGATGAAAGAAGAGAAAAGGGACTTTGTTTCCACTATGACAACAACTATAGTAAATGTCATAAATGTAGTGAGAATAAATTATTCTACATAGAATATGAAGACGAATAAGATCAAGAAGTGGAAACTTCATAAGCTCTAGAGCTATAAGAAACTACTACAACAATATATTGTCATGCACTAGCCTGTATCACTAAGCCACAAACCCTCGATATAGAAGGATATATCAAAAAGAAAAGGGTAACAATATTGATTGATTCAGGTAGTACCCATAACTTCATCAATTACAAATTGGAAAAACTTCTTAATTGCTTGTATATATAGCACTAGAATTTTAAGTGATGATTGTAGATGGTCGTACCATAAATTGTTTGGGGAAGTGCAATAAGATTAAGTTCAAAACGGGGGAGTATTTATTGATTATTCCCATGATTGCAATCCAAATGAGTGGTGTTGATGTTGTATTAGGGGTCTAATGGTTACAATCATTGAGAACAATGGCCCTTAATTTCCAAGATCTTTTCATAAGATTTTTTTCAAAATGTAAGGAAATTGAGCTTAGAGTTATCCAAGAGAAACTTAGTAAAGTTATAAGTTCTAATAACATGACAAAATTGCTAAAAAAGGGACACCAAGCTTTAGTTGTACAATTTTGTTCATTAGATGTTCAAACACATTTATCCTCTACTCTAGGGGATCTTCAAAAAGTTATCAAAAATCATGCTAAGGTACTTGGAGAAATGCCTAAGTGTCTTCCACCTGTCCGAGAACATGACCATGCTATTCATTTGCATCCTGGACCTGCACCACCTAACATTAGGCCTTATAGATATCCACATGCAGAAAAGAGTGAGATTGAGCATATGGTTGAATAAATGCTAGAGGTGGGCATCATTTAGCCTAGCCATAGTGATTTCTCTTTGTTGGTAGTGATGGTTATAAAAAATAATGGTTCATGGAGTATGTGTCGAGAATACAACCAAGTCAACAAAATGACAATCAAAGATAAGTTTCATAATCCTGACATTGATGAATTGTTAGATGAATTGCATGGAGCAAGTTTCTTTACTAAGGTAGATATTTGTTCAGGACATCATCAAATCATAATGAGGTAAGAAGACATTCCCAAAACAACCTTTACAATAGATGAAGTTCATTATGAGTTTTTTGTTATTCCATGTTATGAAACCAACTCACCAAAAGATGGAAAAGATATATCAACGCCTTAGAATTCAGTCTCTTCGAGGGGGAAACCTCCTTTACATTACACAAATGAACAATTATTGGATGATACAAATGACAAGATCTCATTTCTATATATAGGAGTCTAAGGTGTCATAATATAATGAGAGCCGACATAACAATAATAATGTAAGGCCACAATAATAACAATAGTGGGCTTCTATGGGGCACAATAATAACCAATATGGGGCACTACATGGTTACAACAATATAATAAGGGGGTTGTACTAATAAAAATAAGGGGTTACACTAGTAGTATAGGGGCCTAACATGCCCCTCTCCTTCAAAAAGTGTTGTCCTCAACGCTTGAGTAGTTCTTGATGCTTCTACATAAAATTCTTGTCCTCCCATGTGGAATCTTCAGTGGGTAAGTTCTTCCCCTTGATGAGATACTCTGAAATTGATCGATTTCGTAGCTGTCGTGTTCTTGTTTCTGTGACTACTCCAGGTTCTAATATGATTTTTCCTTCCTCTTCAAGTTCTGGGAATATTGTTTGAATTGGGATATTCTTTAACTTTTGAATGAGTGGCCACACTTCTTTGTCCTTCTTCCATTCATCCCTTGCTTTGTCTATCCAATCTGGTTCTATAATAGAAACAACACAAAAAAATGCTTCCACATCCTCATCCTTTCTTGAGAGTGCATCTGCAACAAAAATTTTCTTCCATTTTCTATAGAGGATGTCAAAGTCATAACCCAACATATTTGTGACCCATTTTTTTGTTCTTCTAAAGATAATAGTTGTTCTAAAAAGTATTTAAAACTATCATGATCCATTTTTACCTTGAAGTGTCTTTCCATTCGGTAAGGTCGCCATTTCTTAAGTGCATGTGGTATTGCCAACATTTCCTTTTCACAAATATCTTGCTTGAGATGTAGCAGTAAAAGTACCCAATCACCTACATCAAAACAATTTTCACTAAGATGTTGATCTACTTGTTGTTTCATTCGATTTTGCACCAAAGTGGCGTTATCCTTTAAAAGTTGGAGAACTTGTTGTTGATGCTCGATGTGATCTTTCACTACTTGAACCTTTTTCTTCTTGATATGTCCTTCTATCCTTAGAGTTTGAGGAGTGGTAATTTCTTCCAATACTTTATAAGATATGGTCGGATTCATTTCTTGATGCTCGATGTGATCTTTCACTTCTTGAACATTTTTTTTCTTGATATGTCCTTCATAGTTTGAGGAGTGGTAATTCCAGCCAATGCATTACAAGATATGGTTGGATTCATTTCTTCTTTCTTGGTGAGATCTTTCACTTCTTGAACCTTTTTCTTCTTGATATGTCCTTCTATCCTGAGAGTTTGAGGAGTGGTAATTCTTGCCAATGCTTTACAAGATATGGTCGGATTCATTTCTTCTTTCTCTAGGGTTGGGTCCTGACGTATATCCTCTTCTTTTGATGTTTCTTGATCCTTTTCTTCCTCCTCTTCATACTCTATGTAAAATAATTTCTTCTCAGCACACTTATGACCTTTAGTGCATTTTCTATCACAATTGTAACAAAGCCCTTTTTCTCTTTTTTCTTCCAATTGTTGTGGTGTAACCCTTGTAGGTTGTGGAAGGATAGGAGAAACAACACTTCCATATTTATAGTTATGAGGGGTAGAATTCCTTGTTGCCATAATTTTGCTTTCCACTTTGTAATAAAGCCATTTTTCTCTTTTTTCTTCCAATTATTGTGGTGTTGCTCTAAAGAAGGTGTTTCTCTTTGTATTCTCATAATGTGCTATAATTTCCTCTGTGCAAATTGACCACGTAACAAGTTGCTTATGAGAAAAAAGCCCTTTATACCATAAAAATTGATCTTGTTCTAAATATGAAGATGCAATACATACCTTTTGTAATAGTGGTACACAATGTAGATCAAAATATTTCTCCATCTGTGGTATTCCAATTTACCAGATCCTAGCCATCAAACTTCCTCGTCTCGCTTTTTCTTGATTTTAGGAGCTCGATCTTGAAACGACTATAACTTTGTACTTTCAGATCTTTAAGTTCTGAAATTGTGTCTACAGTAGCCCTCTGTATCCTCTTTCCAATGCCGTCAGTTTGATCAAAATTGGATTCTCCAAGAAAGAGTTCTGCACAATCTTCCAAGATGACCTGATTATATACCTTTTCAGAATAACGAACTTGTATGAAGTGGAACGTGTCACTGTTTTGACCTTAGGACCTGAAAAATATATACAGGAAACTACAGTCCATCCCCTTTTTGTAATTTCTTAGGAAATTTCAATCTAATGCTCAAAACAAAAGTTATGACTATTTTCCCCAGGTCACTGTTTGGAATGTAATTCAGGAGTCTGCAAAAAGGCCAACTTCCTCAGATCATATCTCCACAAATATAGCATGAAAAGCTCTGAAATTTAGACCCGAGGTTCAAAATGATTTCAACCCAAATGCTTTTTTTTTTAGTGTCTGAAAAGTCGCAGAAAAAATTTTTATAGCGAAAATGCCACGATGACCTATTTGGAGCAGCAAAAACCCTAGAATCCGAAGCTCTGATACTAAATGTTATGAAACCAGCTCACGAAAAGATGGAAAAGATATATCAATGCCTTAGAATTCAGCCTCTTCGAGAGGGAAACCTCCTTTACATTACACAAATGAACAATTCTTGGATGATACAAATGACAAGACCTCATTTCTATATATAGGAGTCTAAGGGGTCATAATATAATGAGAGCCGACATAACAATAATAATGTAAGGCCACAATAATAACAATAGTGGGCTTCTATGGGGCACGATAATAACAATATGGGCACTACATGGGTACAACAATATAATAAGGGGGTTGTACTAATAACAATAAGGGGTTACACTAGTAGTATAGGGGCCTAAAATTCCATTTGGACTTACAAATGCACCTTCAACATTTCAAAGCTTGATGAATTAAATTTTCAAACCCTTAGAAAATTTGCACTAGTATTTTTTTATGACATACTAATTTACAAAAAAACTTGGGAAGAGCATGTACAACATGTTGACAAGGTATTGACATTATTGGAAGAGAAACAACTATATGCAAATCCTTCCAAGTGTGTCTTTGGGGTTCAATAAGTGAAATATTTGGGTCATATTATATCACACGATGGTGTCAAAGTGGATCCCAACAAAATCAAAGCTTTGAGGGAATGGCCAATCCAAAATAGCTTAAAGAAACTCAGAGGATTCTTAGGATTGACAGAATATTGCTACAAATTTGTCAATAATTATAGTTAAACAACAACACCTCTAACAAAATTATTGAGGAAGGAAGCAGTTGGACTAAAGAAGCAACCAAATAATTTGAAGAGCTTAAGGAGGCTATGTGTGCAACTCTTGTCTTGGTGACACCTGACTTCACAAAATATTTATTGTGGAATGTGATGCCTCAAGCCATGGCATCGATGCAATATTGATGCAAGAAGGAAGACCCCTTACAATTAAAGCATTCCACACGAAAGTCGGGTCATGGCCAGGAGTTTCATGTGAGATAAAAGAAGGCAAATACATATATTTTTCAGGGGGATGGTTGCGCAACTGCTGATAGTAGATGTAGCCTTGGACACCAGGAAGCGGGCGACGGAGCAGGAATTTCAGCAAATGGTCATCCATATGAAGAAAAAGGTTAGTTCCATCAAGCATACCATTGTGAGCTTAAATAGTTCATCAGTTGAGGCCTCTGGTTTTGTTGAGTTGCAAGGCTTTTCACAGCATTATCTTATAATCACTACACCTCTAGTTGTTGTTATCCTGACTGTAGGGTCTCATTCGCAATCTAAGCCAACAATTCCCAAGCCCAGGCAACTAAAAAGCACCAAGCCTCCTACTGTAAAGAAGCAAAAATCCATGCCCACCATGGCTGTAGTTGACCTCATCGACGAGGGATCCCAGACGGCCATGGCCTCCCTAATTGTTGAAGAAAATCCACCTTCTACGTATATGATTTCAACCTTACTTACGTGATCCATCCCCGCAAACAGCCTCAACACCACATCAATAATATCACTGTTATTGGGGTCAATCCACTACCGAGCAAAGTGCCTGTCGCCTCGCACAAAATGGTTACAACAATTGAACCATTTGGAGCCCCATTGTCTTTAAATTTTCATGTTGTTCCCAACCCACTTATTGTTCCTCCAATGACTCAGTTTGTAGAACCCTCACAGCAAGCAACCTTGCCCCAAGGACACTCCGATAAGTTTGTTGCTAGTGGCCAACCATTACAGAGCAGATTCCCATACCCCTCCACTATGCAGCCAAAAAATATTCAGAATTGGTCCTCTGTACAGTTGCTTGGATTCATTCAGCAGGAATCACAACAAGTAGATAAGACCCACAATGAACTTTTTGCTGAACATGATCAATAGAAGCAACAAATCACCACTCCCACCACTGGGAGAGATCAACTTCGTCAAAGCAATCAACAACTGCATACACAAGTTGATGAGGTAACATCATGGTTTCAATTGCTTTGTCCCACCATTGCTGAGGTATTTATTGAAGCCCCAAAGGACTTTTTTATGTGCACCCTAGACGAATGTTGCGACCATATTAAAGCAACACACAGGGCTAATCTCTGCCAACAGGGAACTGAAGCAGATCCTCGATGCTACGAAAATGGCTTTGCCTGATCCATCCACTAGCTACATTGCTGAGTTCAAATAAAATATCACTATCGCGTCCGCCCTGAAAGCCTCTATTGCTGATGCCTTGGCCAAGGGGTGCTTTTTGATGGATCAAGTCCATGACTGGTTAGGCAACTTGGCCATGAAAAATCAACTAGTATACCCACTTCGATAGAAAATTCAACAACTCCTCACTGACATTCGGAATTGTAAGAAAACATATCAGTGAAAGAGGATCGACGTAGAGGTCACCTCTATGGAAGCCCAAGTTCAACAAATTGAGGATGAATTGGAAAAAGCTAAGAAGTAGATTCGGGATCTTAGGCCACCGGTCCATTCCCATGTCAATGCTTGGCATGAATTTTTTGAAGAAATGGAGGAACAATGGAGCTCCCCAATGAACAGTAGGCCTGACCAACCAAAATCTAGCACGACTTCCAAGTTCCTCAAGCAAGTTGACACAATTACTGGCCCTTGGAAAGCAACCCTTGATGAGTACACTCGATTCCGTTAGGAAACTATTGTTGCAGTACCAGATTTGGGGCCTTCGTTTGGAAAAGAAGGCAAATAAGAAGTATTAGCAGCATAACAAGAAACAAGAACAACACAATGGGAAGAAACAATAGCAGAGGCGCTGACATAAATGGTGACAGAGCTGACAATAATCACGCAGAAAGAAACTAGGGTCAATTGACTCAGGGATGAGTCAATGAACTGTGGTTGGGGCCTGTTGGGGCCTTTGTTTTAAGTTTTTGCGGAAAGAAGAGTCAGGGATAGGTGGCGGAGATGACCATTGGGTTGTAGAGATGATAACCAAGGGGGAGAACAAGAACCAAAAGTGAACCGGTAGTTGCAGGATGGCGATGGAGAAGAGAAGGAGAAATCGAGAAATGGGAGATAAAAGGAAACCAAGGATAAAGTCAGCCAAGTGGAAGATAAGTGAAATTGGTAGTCTAAGCGTAGGGAAAAGATAAAAGGCAGAAGGGAGGGCAAGAAATGGTTGGTTGTTGATCAGTCAAGCGAGTCAGCGATGGGTAGGGCTTTGCTGAGTTGCGGAAGGTGTGAATCATTCCCTATCATGTCTATGTCTGTTCCTATGGGTTGTGTTATTTATGTTCTTGATGATCAAGCTTTGAGCCTCTTGTAATTTTGTATGTATTTCCTTATGTTAAGCTTAATGAAAGAGACAGTTTGATCAACAATGTGTTATTGAGTTATGTGTTGGTTCTTTAAATTTTTGACTGGATGCTTATAAGTTGTATGGTTCCTTAAGAGTATATGAGAGGAGTAGAATGATTCGATTAATATGGATGATTGATTGTTATGAGACACTATCGTTTGTCTGTTGTGATTCCCTTATACCTCATTCTACCCCTTCTAACTTCGGTTGTGACACGCCTCGGGTGAGACTAATTACCCTATTTGGGTAAGGTGAAAATGTCGGCGTTGCTCTAGACTACAACAGAGCCTTGTTGGCCCCTTGTGCCTGAACGCAAGGTCTCTGCCCTATTGTCAATTTCATGCCAACAACAATTTTCTTTGACAATTTCTTATTTAGTTGTGATAAAAGAAGATAGACATAAACACCAAAAACAAAGAAACTAGAGAATTTTTTTAAAGAGATTTAAGCTGAAAACATTTAACACTTTGGCAATGGTAAATTTGAGCCGAAAATAGATTTCATTTTTAATAACTTGATTTCCAAAATGTAGAAGACATATGGATAAGATTACGAAACATAAGTGATGACAAACTCTAGAAGACATATAGGAAAGCCATTACGCAAGAATCTTTGTAAATATGAGCAAATAATGTTGAACCCATTAATTTATATTGATATCCAAATGTATACACTTTACCAAAGGTTTTTCCAAAAATTCCAACCTTGTTTCATTTTACAAAACCTGTCTTTACAGAGAAGACTAAAAACTAAAACAAGTTTCTAACATATTCTTAATTACAAATTGCTAAAAATAAAAGAGATAAAGCATATCTCTCAAATACATAAACATATTTCCAAGCCTATCTGCATCTAAATATCATGTTTTTGCTTGAGTCATGGCTGGAGGTAAGGATCACCAATTCGAATTTGATGAGGTGGCATCCAAGTCAACAACTGTCCATGAGCTTTTTCCTCAGGAACTCCTAAAAAATAGGGTCCAGTGATCCATTCTAAAATAAAAAACTATTATAGATGTTAGAAAACTGAGAGAGGTTTTCTTAAAAGGGTCCGTTACGGACAAAAACCTCTTTCAATTTTGAAATAATCATTCTCATTTGTTTGGAAAACGTGTTTGAACTTATTTTGTTGTACATGAAAAAATAGAGTTTTAACTGGCCATTTTTACAAAAATGCGTCGACACTCCCATTGTCAGTGCTATAACCCTGTTTATTAAAAATTCGCGTTGACAATCCCGTTGTCAGCACTTAAAAAAAAATATAGACTAAACAATGTGATAACACACTTTTCCATTCTCCAATTTATCTAAGAAGAACTTTATAGTCTTTGATTTCTGTTGTTCTAGACCATGCCACTAGGTTTAGGGAAAATACTTCTTTCCGTAGTTGTAAATTTCATATAAAAATTGATGACTCCATTTGGGATCAGTTCATTTCCTTAGTGTTTTCCTTGACTTTATCCCTTGTTACACCTCTTGAACAAACCTCAAATGTATCACTTGTTGGGTGTATGTAATATTCTTTCCATGACTAGCCCCAAGCGTGAAGCGAGGGGTTAGAGGGGGCGACAACTCCCCCTTTGTTTGGGCATAACGGGGGGGGTCATTGGGTGGGGGGGCAGTAGCCCCCCTTGATGGGGGCTTTGAGGGGGTGGTAGCCACCCTCTACAAGGTCCAGGGAAACGCCCTCGATTTTTTTTTTTTGGACCCTATATTAGGTGTGCGAGCCTACATATGCTTTTGTGCATGGATTTTGCACATGGTTTTGGGCATGATGGTTTTCTACCTATAGTATCTTGTAGATCTAGTCAAGGGAACTAAAGTTATGTTCTAATCTAGGGTTAATGGATTGGGGTTTATGAATGCTTCGACATGTATATATATGTGTTGCAACATTGAAAGGAATATAATGAAAAATCAATCTGGTAGTACCGGTTTTGGGATCCAAGGGAAGATATTTTTGTATTTGTTTTGTGTTTTTCACCATTATATATTTTCTATTTTTTAAGAATTCGTTTGCATGTAATTTCTATATAGGGTTAAAACCTACATTTGGTATTAGATTTGTTTTGGTTCCAAGGGGACCCCTTTGTTGCTGAGGGGTTTTTCTCTGGCCTGTGGTCGACTCTGTTCAGTGGGAGATTTGCAGGATCGATTCTTGTAATGAAAGAAGATGGTGAGCAGTGGAAAGATAGAGATCGATAAATTTAATGGTCATAGTTTTGAGTTGTGGAAACTCAAGATGGAGGATCTATTGGTGGATAAAGATTAGCGGATCGTAGTAGATCCGGGTACTAAACCAACGACAATCTCAGAAGAAGACTAGATGAAGTTGGATCAGAAAGAAAAGAGCACAATACAGTTGTGTATCTCAGATTTAGTATCATTGGATGTATCAGGGGAATCTAGGATGAAGGCTTTGTGGGACAAGTTAGGGACTTTGCACCAATCTAAGTCTCTGGTGAAAAAATTGTTCCTACGGAAAAAGATGTATAACCCGAGGATGAAGGATGGAGACTTGGTGATAGAGCATGTGAATGCCTTTAATACTGTAGTGAGTCAATTGTTATCTATTGATATTAAAATTTTAGATGAAGATAAGTGCAACAGTTTTTTGTGTTCTCTACTAGATTCGTGGGCTAGTCTGGTTGTTGCGATGGGTAGCAATACAACTACCTTGAAGTTTGATGAAATAGTCTCATCCTTGCTATCAGAGGAGATGAGACAAAAAAAATATGGAGGGACAGAATGGAGAGGCCTTGTCTGTATGAGGATGGTCCCAAAACATAAATAAAAATAAGTCCATGAGTGGGAGATCTAAATCTCCAGGAAAAGCTATAAAGGTGTGATGGAAATGGGGAAAGGAAGGGCACTTCAAAATGGACTGTAGATCTAAAGCTCCCGAGAAAGGAAAGGGATCTGATGATGCTCCTTCTGTAGAGTTGAAACCACCTCAGATGAAGCAAGGGATGTGTACTTGGCGTCTTCTTCAAGTACACATGTAGATCATGAGGCATGGTTGATAGACTTAGGTGCATCCTTTTGCTTCACTCCCCATAGGGAGTGGTTCTGCGAGTATGAGAAATATGAAGGTGGTGATGTCTTCTTAAGGGATGACAGGAAGGCCAGAATCTCTAGACACAAAAAGTGAAACTGAGGTTGCAAGGTGGAAGGATTATAACACTTTCGAGTGTTCTGGATATTCCTGCATTGGCCAGAAATTTGATTTTTATAAGCAAGATGGATAATGTCGGTGTAAAAATAGTGTTCGAGAAAGATACCTACAAGATGATTCGGGGAGCACTGATATTGATGCTTGGAGTTTTGATTGGAACTTTGTACAAGTTTATGGGTAGTACTTTTATTGATGGGTGCAAATATTTTGTGGTTCCTTAAAGTGGAGTAGAAAATCTAGTGGTCTCTAGAGAAAATACCATGCTATGGCATCAAAGGCTTGGACATATTAGAGAGAAGGATCTTTGAATACTTCATGGTAATGGTATGGTAGAAGGCATGTCTAATTTCTCTCTGGATTTTGATTTCTGTGAACATTGTGTATATGGGAAGTAGAATCAGGTGAGTTTCCCCTCTGGTGCTAAGAGGGCGAAAGGGATATTAGAGCTTGTGCACATTGATTTGTTTGGACCCTTGTCAGTTCCATCACTGGTTAAGTCTATGTACTATGTATCATTTATAGATGAATTCTCAAGGAATACATTGATATATTTCCTTAGAAATAAATCTGAAGTCTTTGATAGGTTTAAAGAATATAAGGCTCTGGTGGAAAACCAGATAGAGAAGAAGATAAAGGTGTCGAGGATAGATAATGGTGGAGAGTTCTACAAGAAGGAATTTGAAGAGTTCTATAAGAAGTGTGGTATAGCATGATACAAGACTACTACATACACACCTAAGCAAAAAGGAGTTGCAGAAAGAATGAACAAGATGTTGATGGAAAAGGCAAGAATCATGCTTAGTGGTGGCGGGTTAGGACAAGAATTCTGGGCAGAGGCTGTGGAGACTGCATGTTACCTTATTAATATATCACCTTCATCAGCGTTGGAGGATAAGTCTCCACAAGAGGTATGGACTGGTAAGAAACCTTCCCTTTCACATATGAGGGTATTTCGCTGTGATGCATATGTAAATGTTCCAAAGGAGAAAAGAACCAAGTTGGATAGTAAATCTGAAAGGTGCATCTTTATTGGGTATAAGGATGGTTTAAAAGGTTACAAGATTTGGAACCCAGAAACAAGGAAGTTTGTGTACAATCGAGATGTGGTGTTTAGAGAGGTGAAATATGTTATTAAACATGAATTCCTACCAAAGGAACTTGAGAAAATAGAGTTTGAGCTAAAGGAGGAAGAATAAGACTCTAGAGCAAAAGAGCAATCAGAAAATGAAGAGCCATAAACTCTAGCTGTGAGAAGATCAATTCGAGAAAGAAGGCAACCAAAAATTTATAGTCCATCTGCATTCTATTAAAAGTTTGCTTTATCTATTACTGATGATGATCCCAGAACTATCAGGGAGGCAGTATATTCAAAGGATGGAAAACTCTGGAAAGAGGCCATAGTTGATGAAATGGTATATTTGTACAAAAATGAGGCTTGGGATTTGGTGTTGTTGGGTAGAAGGAAACCCATTGGAAGTAAATGGATGTTTAAGAAGAAGATGAATGCAAAAGGCAAGCTAAAGAACTACAAATCTCGGTTGGTAGAAAAAGGTTATTCCCAAGAGCCAGGAATTGATTTTGGTGATATTTTTTCTTTTGTTACCAAGGTAGCTTCTATTAGATTATTTTTATTTGTTGACACTGCTTTTGATTTTGAGGTAGAACAGATGAATGTGAAGACAACATTTCTTCACGGGGATCTACAAGAATAGATCTACATGAAGCAACTTGAAGGCTTTGCAATGAAGGGAAATAAAGCACTAGTATGCAGGTTAAAAAAGTCTCTGTATGGGTTAAAACAATCACCAAGAATGTGGTATCATAAATTTGATACATTTATAGACGGACTTGGCTTCACCAGAAGCAAAGAGGATCACTCTGTGTATTTTAAATTAATTGGTGTCTGTGTTATTTATTTGGTCTTTTATGTGGATGATATGTTGATGATTGAAAATGACAAAGAAATTATCTAGGATTTGAAGACCCAATTGTCCTCCAAATTCGACATGAAATATATTGGTGTTGCAAACTATGGTTTGGGAATGGAGAGATCGGACAAAGAGGAAGCTCTGGTTAAACTAGAGGAAGTATGTCGAGATAATACTACAAAGGTTTAATATGCATGATAGTAAACTGGTGAAGGTTCCTATTCCTATAGGTGTAAAGTTATCTATTGAATAATTTCCCAAGACACAAGAAAAGGAAGAGGACATGTGCCATGTTCCATACGCAAGTGCAGTCGGTAGACTAATGTACGGAATGGTATGTACTAGACCAGACATTGCACATGCAGTGGGAGTATTGAGCAGGTTTATGTCAAAACTTGGGAAGGAGCATTGGACAATAGTGAAGCGAGTTTTCAGGTATTTGAGTGGCACTAGTGATTATGGTTTGTGCTACCAAGGAAGACCAGTATTGGATATAGTTTTGGACATCCCTGGATTTGTCGATGCAGACTGGGCTGGAGATCTGGATCAGAGAAGATCTACAAGTGGGTATGTGTTTAACCTATTTGGAGGTGCAGTGAGTTGGAAGAGCAAGAGACAGTCTGTAGTGGAACTTTCAACTACAGAGGCAGAGTACATGGTAGCCACTTATGCAAGTAAGGAATCACTTTGGTTGCAAAGATTGTGTTCAAGTATGGGGTTAGTATTACGAGCTATAAGGATAGACTGTGACAACCAAAGTGCAATTTTCTTGGCAAAGAACCCAGTTTATTATTCAAAGACAAAGCACATTGATGTTTAGTATCACTTTGTGAGGGATATGGTTGGGGAGAAAAATGTGTTGTTGGTAAAGGTGGAAACTATGAAGAATACTGTAGATGCATTGATAAATTTTGTGAGGACTAAGATGTTTTCTTGGTGTAGAGAAACAATGGGCATTGCAGAGCTTAACCAATAACTAAGCTCCCTTATGACCCCCTGTGTAGAAAGAAAACAACAAGTGGGAGAATGTTGGGTGTGTGTTATATTCTTTCCACAACTATTCCTACGTGCAAAGTGGGGGGTTAGAGGGGGTGGGCATAGCCCCCCTTGTTGGGGGGTTTGAGGGGGGCAATAGCACCCCTCTATGGGGTTTGGGGTAGTGCCCATCGATTTTTTTTTTTGGACCCTATATTAGGTGGGTAGACCTACCTATGGTTTTGTGCATGGGTTTTGCGCATGGTTTTGGGCATGATGGTTTTCTGCCCATGGTATTTGTAGATCTAGTCAAGGGAACTATGATTATGTTCTAATACAGGGTTAATGGATTGAGGTTTATGAATGCTTCGACATGTATATATATGTGTTGTAACATTGAAAGGAATATAATGAAAAATCAATTTGGTAGTCCTGGTTTTAGGATCCAGGCGAAATTCTTTGTGTATTTATTTTGTGTTTCTCGCCATTGTATATTTTTTGTTTTTTAAGAATTCATTTGCAGGGAATTTATGTACATGTTTAAAACCTGCATCACTCAGTCTAAATTGACCCTAGGAAGACCTTTCATTGAGATGCATTTGATTTTCTTTGTCAAAAAATCCATTTTCCTTGATCAACAAACCCCCTGGTCTGCTGACAAATCATTGCAGGGCACCCTAGCCTTCCATGTACCTACATTGCAGAGCACTGGTAGCCTCTTTGACCCTTATTTCATGCAAAAAATTACCTTTTCATGCTTTTCTCTTTGATTAAATTGGTTCCAATTGGCCCTCCTTATGTCCCTGAGTTTTTTTAGCTCTCTTAGAGGCCTTCATCTTCTTTTATTTTGGTTTTGAGCACATTTGATAATAATTTGTTTCAATTTTACTTTGTTCTTGTCACTAGGTTATTAGCAGATTGATTGCTTGATCATTGGGTTGCTTGAAGGAGTTGGTGTTTTAGTCATCGTTTTGAAAAGTGTGTTTTATCAGTGATTAGGAGAATATCTTAGTTTTCAACTGAAAATTAAGTGGAATTGAAAATATAAATCTTATGCATCATGTAGTGCACATAGGGTTTTATGAGTGAAATTATCGTTAGAAACATTTGCATTAGGGGAATTGCTTAACAATCTTGTTTGTTTCATTTTGTTTGATGAATATTCTTTGTTCTATTCCCCCCCATATATAAATTTTCATTCGAAAGAAAAGTTTCATTTTATTATGCTAGCTTTCATTTTAGGATATTTAGGTGAAATTTGTGGTGAGCCTTGAAAACCGAAACTAACTCAAGATAAAATTTAAAATTTACTGAATCAACCTAACGAGCATTTGTAACATTAATGAAAATATCTAGAGGTCTAGGCTATAGACGTGTTCCAATGTTTATAAACATAGGAGCTGTCATTTTTTTCTAGTGTTGAATTCTGGGGGTGATATCCCATTCCACGTACATAAGTGTATCAAACTATTCTCCACGTACCTCTGGTTATATTGGATGGCACTTTATGCATGAAAAGTATATGGGAACACTCTCATCGTATGGTTACACATTAGACAACACTAACACAGATTACACTTCCACGTATTGTTGCTTATATTTTGGAGGTCCACTATAGGCTGTTATCCTCTCCATAGGTAACCGAGTCGGCCGCCTTGTACAATGTGATACACCAAACACAATATTCAGGGAGATTGCACGCCCATACATAAATCCTTGGTTCTCCAAGGTTGTATATTGCAGTTCATAGTTTCTTGGTAAACCTTTATGCCTATTTTTACCCTCTTTGATTTATTTTTTGTGTTAATTGTTAAAATTTATTAATCCAAAATGGAATAACAAATCCCTTTACCTCATTATTCACATATAATGAAAAATAAGCCTCCTCTTCCACCAAAGGAAAATATTGGCCGTCGTCAGAAGAACTGGAAAACATAGACTACTAAATCTAGTACTTTAGGAACTATTACTTCTAGTCCTCCACTTGAGATAGATCCACCATAATCATCTTTTCATTTGAGTACGAAGCCCAAGATTACCTATTCATTGGTTGGTGCCTTGACACAGTCGCAACAAAAGCACACGAAATCTCTTTACTATACTGAATCAGAGATAACTCAACCTGAAGTTATACAACCTGAGGTACCTCATACATCTTCGCCTATTACTTCAGGACCTTCTCATTCTCCTCCTTTGTCTCAAACAAAACCCTAGATTATATATCTTGGACTCGACGGTGAATCACTTCCACCTGGTCTTGTGAGTATCAAAGAGATTCCATAGGAAGAGCCTGAACCCTCCTCTCCCATTTGAGTAGGAATTCATTTTTATCAGACCCATCCTTTTCCTTCTTCTCATACTCCATTTTATTCTTCCTTGTCTAATTCTTTTCCTTTCAACTCACCTTTGAGTTTCCCTTGGAAATCTTGTTTGGGATAGATAACCATGACTGAGTTTGCTATGGTTTCCCAACTTGTATCTGCTACCATGGATGAGACAACCCAATTTTCATCCTCATCCCTATGTGTAACGACACTAGAGGCACATTTGTATGGTGGCATGTCCATCCTGCCTGGTTACCAATCCTTGTTTGGTACCTTCTCTGGTGCAGCATCTAGTCCATGGACCTCTCCCATGACATCTACATCTGGAATTCCATCTGGCACTTCTTTAGTGAGCGCTACATAGTTTGCTCCTCTACCGCCATCTACACCTATATTTTAGTAGCACGCTAACCCTTATGTTAGTGGACATGATTATCCAACAACCCAATCCATCTCCTATTGGGAACCCTCCTCTTGGGAGGCAGTTGCCTTTGTATTATCCTCCCCTTTCAGCAAGGGGGAAGCCTATTTTAGGTTCATTTCCATCTCCTCAAGTTAGTTCTTAGCCTCAAACGAGTCCTCTCTATTCGAGAATGCCTAATAATGTTTGGAAGCCTACTTTTCCTATTCAACTTGGTTCAATTGTGGCTTCATGTTTAGCCTCTCCACCTACATCACAATTTTTTGTTCAACAACCCATATCTCAACTTGTCCAAACTCAAATGAATGTGAGCCAACCTTTATGGGTTGTAACTTTAACTCAACCTACTCCGATGGTATTTAGCACATCCCAAGCCATGTATACCCAACCTCTTCAAGGTAACTTATAGTCACAATAGTTTGGGCAGGCCATTCCTCAAAATCAAATGGGTCAGAATGTGTATGGTATGACATAGACACAACCATAATCAAATCCACCTTATGTTGGGATGATGGAAAATACCACAAGGAAACAATGTCCACGGTATCAAGGTATTCTTCAAATTACTTACAGTCAGCAAATCCAAACTTAGTTGTTTCAACCTTTGAAAGGTTATCCTGGAACTTGACAACAAGGTTATGTGTATATTGGTTATAAAAATCCTCCCTATCTCGGGAAACAGATACCTGTTGCTCAAGATATCTTATCTTATCCAAGATATCCTCCATCGTACCTTAATAGGCAGTTACCATTCATGGTAACTCTCAAATTGTCGGATTTGACCGGGCTCACAAATTCTCCCATTTCTCATTCTCCTTGGTGGTCGGTTATTCCTACCAAGTTGCCTTCTGATATTCCTAAATTGAATGGAAATCCTAGAGAAGATCCATCCATGCACATAATGAATTATCATTTGTGGTGCTCTTCGAACTCCCTCACTGATGATTTTGTTTGTTTGCGTCTTTTCTAGTGTACACTCACTAATACGACAACTAAATGGTACATTGAATTACCTCAAGATTCGTTTGATAACTTTAGCGCCTTGGCTACTACATTCCTAACATATTTCAAGTTTTGCATCATATATGAGACTGGAACAAAAATATTAACCGATTTCAAAAAAAATAATGCCACTCACATCTCTAATCATACTCATGAGTGGTGATGTCATTGTCGTCTGGTTAAGAGTTTCATTCCTGACCAATTGTTAGTCGAATGGTTCATTAAGTCTTTTATTTTTCCATCTATCACAAAAGACGTAGCCAAAGGTGGAGTTGTAACCGAAGAGCAGGTGATTGATCATGCCCTGTACTTGGACCTAATCTACACCCAATCTATCACACTGTATGATAAGATACCAAGTGCTTCGCGACCTACTGTTACTGTTTCTCGAACTCCTAGTAAATAATTAGACGCTCTCAATGGCATGATTGGTTCTACTAGCCAACATTCGACGAGTAAACCATTTGGTTCAACTCATGTTGTCACTGCTCAAAGCCCTCCTTCCACTCCTATAGATTTTACTTCTGAGATCAATGTCGTTCAGTCATCCAAAGCCAAATCTCCGCAACTAGGAAATAAGAAGAAGGGAAAAGGCAAGAAAAAAGAAAGACAATGCTCCGCAGGATAAACAAAATAATCAGTCTCCTGAAGAGAAGATGAAACCTCATTACCCATGTTTTATCTGTAATGAGGAGTATTTAACTCGTGATTTTCCACACCGAGTGGAGGTGAATCAATTCCTTAAATCATCCGCTATGCCCAATGTGTTGACAAACTTGTTTACCAACCTATTGACCAATATGGTTATTCAGGACCCTACTTCCACTATCTTAGTTTTGATGCTTTCCTCTAATAAGCCCAAAATTGATATTTTGGTGGCTACCTAAAGTAAGGACCACTATTATTTGAATCCTTTGAATGGTCATGCTAGTGATCAACCTACCAGTTTGACCACATCTCCATCGGAACCTACTCCTAATGTCGTGCCTATTGAATTAACAATTAAGCTTCCCAAGGGCGTTATCCATAAATCAACATTCAACCCTCATGCAAGAACTTTTGAAAATTATAACATAGTTGAGGATCTGGCTCAAGCTCCATCAACTATGTCAACTCTTGATGTTGCAAAATTGCCCTGCTCAAAAGAAAGCTAAGCTATCGGTAATTGGATGTATTGATCCTTCGGATTCGAACCTAGTAGTTTTTAACCATGAGAACCATACACCTCGACTTCTGGCTCAATTAGCCTTCATGATCCAGGTTGTTGTTCATGATAAGAATATTCATCATTCCATTGTGGACGAAGGTGCCTCAACTTGTATTATGTTCATGTATTACTGGAAGGCTATTGGTTCTCCCCAATTAAGCCAGTCACCAACCACTTTGCAAGATTTTGATGGAAGAACTTATAAACCATGTGGGATTGTGAATTATCTACAGATAGAGTTAGGTAGCAAGACCATATCAGTAGAAGTCAAAGTCAGTGATATACGTCTAGATTATAATCTTCTATTGGGTCATACGTGGGTCTATGCCATGGTTGCGGTTGTTTCCACATATTTTCAAATGGTCGCTTTTACTCACAAAGCTGGTATCATAGGCATCAATAAAATCACTTTATTTTCCATTGATTCTTCAATTACTGGAAGTGTCCCTTTTGGGGGGGAACCCCTCACCCATATTAGTATTGTTGGATTTTAACTACTTAAGGATTTATCTCTTATGGGAACCTTTACGCTTCCTCCTCCCTCACTACCTGACAAATATACTTACGTTACCTATATTAATATGATATCTTCTTGTACTATTCCAGTTGATCCATGGGTAGTACTAGATCAAATCTAATATCGATAGTTTTAGTGAATGTATGCCGCTCAACCCCATTGAGCTATATTGCGAAGCCATCTATTCGGCTTACGCGACCTATTCTGATCCTTCCTCTTTGATCAATTGGGTAGATCATTCTTTGGATTATGGTATGTCATATAATCCTTTCTCTCATACATTTTTCATCGATGGGAGCATCATGGAGATCGTGATTCGGGATGATCGTCATCATCGTTCCTCCTCGCCAGATTCCTTCTAGGACAAGCTTAATGAACTGTATCGACCCAATATCATTGGGATTTATCTAAGAATTATGTATCCATCTACAATGTCGATTTTGAGAAGAACTTGTTGAACATTGAAGAGACTATTCCTCTAGACATTTCAATTGAACCCGACATTGTCGAAAATCTACTTATCAGTGTGTCTTACTCTCCCGATGAGATCAAGACATATAAATCCCTATTCTAGGAATTCATAGATGTTTTTACCTGGTCTTACGAAGAAATTCTTGGTATCAATTCAAAAATCATTGTGCATGAAATTAAAACATATACTGATGCTAACTTAGTTCGGCAACACCTTCGCCCTGTTCATCCCAAGGAGGTTGTCGCTATTAAAGATGAAGTTGAAAAAATTATACGCGCTAGTTTTATCTATCCCATACCTTTAACTCACTGGGTGTCTAATATTGTTCTTGTCATGAAGAAACATGGAATAATCCGTGTATGCATTGATTATCGAGACATCAATCGTGCTCGTCTGAATGACAACTATCCCACCCCATTCATCGATCAGATTGTTGATGGTTATGTCAGTTGTGAGATATTTTCATTTATGGATGACTTCTTTGGTTATAATCAAGTCAACATTCTCCCAACGGATCAACATAAAATTGCATTCATTTGTCCTTGGGGTACATTTGCGTGTAGAAAACACCCTTTCATATTAAAGAAATTTGGGGCTACGTTTCAGAGGGCAATGAATTATGCCTTCCATGACATCAAACATATTGTGCAGCCGTATTTGGACGATTTTCCTGCTCATTCACGACATTGGGATGATCACCCGATGCACCTTAGGGACATCTTTTTATGATGTAGACATTATAACATTTGACTCAATTTGCACAAATGTGTGTTTTGTGTAAGCTCCAATCATGTTCTTAGTTTTGTTGTATCAAAACAAGGAATTCATATTGATCCTTTGAAAGTTCAAGCGATCATTGATCTGCCTACTCCTTCTTCCCTCCTTTAGATTCAACGACTCCAAGGGAAGGCTAACTTTCTTCGGAGGTTCATTCCCAATTATGTTGAACTAACCAAAGTATTTACTCTCTTGCTAAAGAAAGGGATTTCCTTCCATTGGGACGATGCTTCTCAAAGAGCGTTCAATGCCTTGAAATATGTACTGATTCGGGTATCCTTGTTATACCCCCTTATTACCAGCGCGATTATTTCTTGTACCTCGCCATTGTAGTTACTGCCATTTCTATGGTATTGATTTAGGAGGATGATGTAGGAACTAAACATCCTATTTATTACCTAATTCAAAATCTCAATGATACTGAATTCAGGTGCATCCATGTCAATAAGTTAGCTTTTGCGGTTGTTCAAGTTGTACAAACATTTCACCATTACATCCTACTATGCAAAAATATGGCTGTTTCGGATTGCAACTCCATGACATACATCTTATCACAATAGTTACTAGGGGGAAAATACTCTAAGTGGATTGTCATCCTACAGAGTTTGATTTGGAATTCATCAAATCCAAGTAGAAGAAATCCTTAGTTTTTGCTGAGTTATTGCGACCTTCCCAATTCTGAAACTGAAATGACATCTAGCGATTCAATTTTAGTTGATTCGTTGTTTATGATCTCGTCATCTGACCCGTGGTATGGGGACATTATGATATATCTCCAGACCCATACTTTCTGGTTTGATACCTCTCGCTCTGGCCAACGATGTATCTGATATCAAGCCAAACATTATATTATAATCAGTGACACTCTCTATTGTCACAGTATCAATACGGTTTTTCAATAATGACTCACCCATGATGAGGTTGAGAAAGTATTAAATGAATTCCATTCAAGGGCATGTGGTAGTAATTTGTCTAGATATGCCACCGCATAGAAGATCCTACATGTTGGTTACTTTTGGCCCACCATATTTCGCAAACTGTATCCTTGTTGTCCAAAAGTGTCATTCATGCCAGATTTATGATTGTAAGATCCGTGCTCTGCCCACTCCTTTGCATCCTGTTATCATTGCTAGTCCTTTTTCTAAATGAAGCATTGATTTCATGACATGTAACCCTCACTCGACTGTGGGGGATGGATATATCATCGTATTAGTTGATTATTTTACCAAGTGGGTTGTGGTGATGCCTAGTTCATATAACAATACCATTGAAACAGCTGCTCCATTTTTCTTCAACCATGTCATTGCATGGTTTGGTGTTCCGCAGGCTATAGTCACGGACCATGGAAAATATTTTTGCAATCACATGATGTCTGAACTAACTACCAAGATGGGAATTTCCCATGAAATTTCCAATCCCTACTACCCTCAGGAAAATGGGTAAGTTGAAGCAATTAATAAAGTTCTCAAAGAAATGCTTCAAGATATGATAGGGGTCTATAAATTGGATTGGAATCTTATTACTTATGTGGCCCTCTAGGCGTACCGAACTTCTGTTAGGACTACTACTGGGTTCACACCATTTCAATTAGTTTATGGCCTGGAAAAAATCCTTCCGATTGAATGTGAAATTCCATCCCTCGAACTTGTTTTCAAACTTCTCCCTGCCACTTCTGTGGAAGAGGAACATCTCTTACATCTGTTGTGCTTATATGAAACCCAACGCGAAGTTGCAATGGCTAATGAATCCCATAAGAAACGTATCAAGGCACAATATGACAAGAGTGACAAGCTTCGTGTTTTCTTAGAAGGAGATCTTATTTTTTTATACGATCAATAATCTTATAAATTAGAATCAGGGAAGTTCAAGCCAATGTGGTTGGGTCCATATACTTTCAAAAATATTCTTACTAAAGGGGCCTATGTGCTAGTTGATTTTGATGGAGTTCCTTTGGCACAACTTAGAAATGGGTTGTACCTTAAGAAATACTATGCTTGAGTTTTTGCATAGTGAACTATGTACATACTATATATAAGTATAATTGAGTGTGTTCGTAGTGTGTTCCCTTCAGAGTTTCCTAGGTTTATGTTAATCATGTTTACATTTGGTTTGTAGATGTCAGCATCCCTCAAAACATACTTTGGTTATGCTGATGGTGCTAGTCATAGTACTCAAAACCTCTCTTCCGCAGCTTGGGCTATATATTCTCCAAATGGCGAGTTAGTGAGTTTACAAGGCATCTGTATTGATCACTCTATAAATAACATCGTTAATTATAGTGCAATGATCAAATTATTGTATGATGCTATTTACCATGGAATCCTCCATACAATTATCAGACTCGACTCACAACTTAGTACTACAATTAACTAATGTCTATTCGGTTAGAAGTCCAACTATGTTTCACATGTTCATGAGGGTTCTACTTCTGGAAAGATATTTTGATTTCATCCAGTATCAACATATTTCTAGAAATCTAAATACATTGAGATATGCATTGGCTAATCATTTTTAAGATAGACACTTGCGACACATGTAAATTAATTCAATACACATCTCATCACATTGAAAGGAATAAGAGAACCATAAGAAACACTGAAGATTGTTTATATATATATATATATATATATAATATATTTATATATCAAAGTTTTGGTTTTATAAAATTTGTGTTCGAGACATGTGTGGCCACACGACCTAAAATATGCCTATAAGCCTCCTAGTAGACGAATCATTGTGCTCATGGTAGCATGCCATTGTGCGAATCATTTTGCACAATAGCCTACTGATACAGCCAGGTACATAAATACTATTTTGTTGCAGTCTCATAGGGAGATCATCAACCCTAATCAAAACTACATCATAGGTCAACCCCTCCATATGACGTTCAACCTATGCTAGGGTCTCAACCACATTGAGATCCTGTAGTACCTCTCATCCTACTACAACAACCTATACTGTTGTTGGTGCCTGTTGTGGGTCTCCTGCATGATGAAGATAATAAGATCCCACTGGTCGAACGGGTCCAATATATGCATGTGTACAAAGCAGTATTTCAGTCTCAGATACATCAAAAATCACAAATATATATATATATATATATGTTATATATATATGTATTATATATATAATATTATATATATATATAGATATCAAAGTTTTGGTTTTATAAAATTTGTGTTCGAGACATGTGTGGCCACACGACCTAAAATATGCCTATAAGCCTCCTAGTAGACGAATCATTGTGCTCATGGTAGCATGCCATTGTGCTAGTCATTTTTCACAATAGCCTACTGATACAACCAGGCACATAAATACTATTTTGTTGCAGTCTCATAGGGAGATCATCAACCCTAGTCATAACTACATCATAGGTCAACCCCTCCATATGATGTTCAACCTATGCTAGGGTCTCAACCACATTGAGATCCTGTAGTGCCTCTCATCCTACTACAACAACCTATACTATTGCTGGTGCCTGTTGTGGGTCTCCTGCATGATGAAGATAAGAAGATCCCACTGGTCGAACGGGTCCAATATATGCATGTGTACAAAGCAGTATTTCAGTCTCAGATACATCAAAAATCACAAAAAAATGTAAAACTTAAAAATACAAAAATGGTCAATTTTTTTTTTTACCTATGGAACCCCATCGCTCACCATCAGGTAGCACGAGCTCTGGGTCTCTATGGAAATCCATCCCTGCATATGGATAATATTTTATCATAATGAGTTGCATGTGCAACAAACTAAAGAAGACAGATGTGAAGATCATCAACGATGGACCTGTATGCCTAGACATGAGGTCCACCCATATCCTAATGCATGGGACTCTTAGATCTATGGGCGTGAGTGCGATATGTTGTGGACCGACGAATGGAATTCACTCTAAAGAAAAAGAAACCAGAATCGAACCATAGCCAAAATTATTTAACCGTCCATCTCTTTCTTCAGTTAGTTGCTCTTTCAAGTTCACCAGTACCCCATTCACTCCAATTGAATATTGTTGTCTCCAGACATTCTAGAGCATACTGCATATGTGACTTATTTGCCACATGAAGAGATGCACTACCAACCAATCTGACAATAATTAACATGATCATTCTTAAAGGCAGATTGACTACATATTTGATGTCGTTTTTTCCATATTTAATTGGTTAGAATCTTAGTCGAAAATGTGATTTTACATAATCTTTGACTATCTCTCCACAACTCCTTGAACTAGACAAAGAGACGGGGGCACCTTACCTTGACAGACTAGTCAAGAAATATAGATCCTCTACCTATAGTTCTAGTGTATCTGCACCAAGTCTGAATGCTTGTACTTGAACATCCCATGAACTGACAAGATACCTCAATAATTCTATTTGTTGCCTCATACCAGGAAGTTAAAAGAATTTTAAGAGTCCACTATCTCTTAAAGCCTGGATTGTGGTTGAATCATTAGCTACAATGAAATCTTGTTCTTCATGTTATCTTTCCCTCCATATCAAGGCCATTTTGTTCCAATAGACACCTTGCAACATCATAAGGAAGACCATTAGGATGAATTTCATGCATAAAACTAGAGAAATGTTGAGGCAAAGGAGAAAAACAAAGTTGGGAATTGTGCCTAACGCACCCTCCTAAGGGTAGACAATGCATTGCAGTGCTGCCCCCAAGGTATTTTATTCTCTTGATAACCACACCTTTCGACCTTCTAGGGGTGTGTTGGACGTAGGGCGAGGAATTAGAGCCCTAGGGCCCTCAAAACCTTGAAAAATGTGCATGAAAACACAAAATGGAACCATGGAAGGAAAGAAGAAGGTTTTAGCTCCTACCTAGAAGTGACGACGCTTGAAATGATCCATTGGATTGGTTGCAATCAACTACAGAAGATTGGGGGCAAAAAACTCATAACTCACTCTCCAAGAGGTAAATGTTGAATGGTAAAAACGAGGCACCTTATGCCTATTTTATGGTCATTTTCATCATCAATTTATTGATTTATTAATGTTTTGACCTAAATATAACTCAACTTTATCATGAAACAGGCATTTTTAATCTTTTGGTGGTGTTTTGAGTAGGATAATTGTTGTCTTAATGGATTTGATGATGTCTGAATTAAAATAGGTCATTTTGACCAAGGATCATACTTTTATAGCTTTTTCGGGCTTTGTAAAACTATGAAAAAGAAACCCCCTGGAGTCCTCTTTCAGCTCTTTTTAGACTCCCTAAACATGCAAATATTGTCGATCACTTATCTTTTCAAACTCGTTAAAGTAAATGAAAAGATGTCTACTCAATATGCGTTTAACCCTTTTTCAAACTGAGATAGACTAACTACGAAAATGAATACCTTAGTCGAACATGGATATGAGGTTGTCCTGAGTATTGTTTTCTGCCTTTTCTGGACTCAAGAGACTATATACGAAAAGGAACTTTTAGATTTTTATTTTTCACCTCTTTTTCAAACTCTCTAAATATGAAAAAGATGTTGGTTTAGATCCTCATTGGACTCATTAAAACATCAAACAACGATGGACTCGTCAAACATTACGAGATCGAACCACTCCTTCTTAGGGTTCATTAAACATACTCGGAGGATTCATCTAAAGGATGGACTTATAGATCAAGCATATGTTATCCTCCTCAAGCTTATTAAAAAATAAAGAGGTATTGACCAACAATGGTTGGGGAAATTTGGAAAATGGGATACTCTACCTATTTATGGTAGCGAGTTGCTCTTGAACACGACACTCTTCCACTTCATCTAATGGATGTTGGGTTGGGAAATATTTTTTTCTTTTGGTTCATCATACTATTTCAAAGCCTTAATTTTTGGTTTGGGTCAATGTTGCCAGCTCCATTAAGTGTCGTCGATGTTTTCAAGAGAAGTCATTCAGTTGATATCTGCTACGACACTCTTAATCCTTCATTCCAAGTATTTCGTTCCTGAAACAGTTCTACATTGATGTCATTTTGTCTTGAATCATGATACCCATTTCATGTCATTGATGGGGGATACATCAAGGCCCTCCTGTGGCAGGTTGCTTCCCGTCAACATCAAATCATTATCTAGGAAGTTGACTTATAAAATCTTCCTTCAACACCTCGAGACTCGCATACATCAATCAAAAGTTTCCTTTCTCTCGACGATAGGATTTCATCATTCGCCTTCAAGGGATATATTTTGTGTGGTGTTCGGCTTGAACTCATTCATTCACACCATATAGATTGTATTATTGTACCTTGAGAGCCATTAACATCATCAGTGGTTTCTCTCCCGTCTGTTAACGACTTACATCATTGGATGATAATCAGATTGTGTTTGCCATGTTTGACTCCAACACCTTTATTCACATGGTTAGAACCGTATGTTGGACGATCGAGTGAATGAGATAGAAGACCCCAGATCTAGTTTCATCCATCCAAGCTACGTTTTCAGGATTAATGGAAGATTACAAAGCATGATGGGTATGATCATACAAACAACCATCTAATCATGGATCCACACTTCATCATTAGTGGAAATGACTTCTTGATCATTGTACATGTGATGTTAGCTTATGCGTTCAGCATGGGCATGCCTCCCTCAACAAAGATGTCATGATGTAAATTTATTGTAATAGATGGTGATCTCTACCAATTATTCTTAATCTGAACTTGTCACAAGGTAAAGCAAGTCTTCAATCATTAATTACCATTACTGACTTTGTGATTTAGGGGGGAATCTGTTATAGGCCATTTTGTCACATTTGGTCAATAGGCCTACAAACTGGATCAATTAACATCCATGAACACCTTGTCATCATCCCTGGACAAAGCCCTAAGCATGAATCTCCAAAATCCATGAGTTTCTAACCTTGACTGCTTCATTCTAGTTCTTTTAAGGCTAAGCACACCCTATCCATTTAGGGACCTACATTCAACAATAGGTTGCTCAGTTCTACACCTGCTCTGATCAGATCAGGTTGTCCCTAGCCGGGGATGCACTAATTCTATAAATTTGAAAAAAAAAGAATCCCAAAGATTCCTCTTCTATAAGCTTCTAGGAGTTGTTACAACCATTTACCTTGGATAAGAACTTCGAATCATATCTTATCATACCTTGGAGTTTTCACCTCCTATTGCTTGAGATCATCCTCCCATCAAGAGTGGATCTCAAACTCAGATTGGTAAATGGATAAGAATTACTAAACCACCATCATCTCCTATATATTTACTACCATCCACAATATTGGGGTTGGATTTTGGAGACTAATTATACCCCTATGATGCCACTTTGATCATAAGAGAGTTATCATTCCCATGCATTAGGGTGGATTTGAGGTGTACATTATGGTAAGGAAGGAAAAGTCAACTTGGAGGGATATCTACAAGATCAACTTCCATTTTTGGTTGTAAACTCTCTCACTTTCATATTAATACAAATAGTATACCACTTTCCTATATTTGCTATGTTATGTTTACATTCATATATTTCAATGCTATGTTTATCCATTAAATAGAGTGATTAGATAATGCTACATAGATGTCGTAGATCTTGGCTTGTATTATTTGTTTGTGCGGGTTCTAATTATAGGGATCAGATCTACGGTTGGAGCTTACAAGCCTAGAGGAGTGAAGAGCTTGTGACATATCACAAGTAGGCATCTTTCCATTCTCCAATTTCTCTAAGGAGAAATTTATAGTGTTTGATTTATGTTGTTCTAGACCAGTCCACTAGGTTTAGGGAAGATACTTATGTCTGCAGTCATAGATTCCATATAACATGGTAGTTTTTTCAACCTCTAGACCTTGTGATGTTTCCACTTCTTGATCTTATTCATCTTCATACTATATGTAGAATAATTTCTTCTCACTGCATTTATGCCCCTTACTATACTTGTTGTCACAATTGAAACATAGTCCCTTTGACATTCTTTCATCCATTTTTTGAGGAGTCAATTGTAGAAATTGCAAGAAATTTACCACTGCTAATGAAATCGATCTGAAAAAAGAGACAATAACTTATTCTACTATTTTGCAGAAAGGAAAACACAAAATAGAAACACATGCAATAACATGCAGCCATCAAAACACAAGGAACACAATGATTTTATAGGGTAAACCAACTAGGAAAAGCCCATCTACTGCTTTGCATTAATTCAGATGAGAATATTACAATGTCTCGCTTCAATCCTAAAGAACACCTTGCGCTGCAATTCTGATCTCTCGATCACCAGCTAGCTCTAACCAACACTTAGCCAATTCAAGGCTCAACCTTCCTCCTATTTCCTTGCGCAATCTTGGAGGAAATTATCCCCTAAAAAATAGGAAAATTCCCTATTTCCCTACGCAAATCCTGGAGGAATTGATCACTTGCTTCAATGCATAACTTATACACTCAACTAGTATACAACAATAAATGAAATTATGCCTTTTCCCTCCACTCAACTAAGTGATTCTAATTCCATGCATGAATAGGGATATTTTTAGTAAATTGATCAGTTAACTAAGAGACCAGTGAATTATCAACAATTATACTACTCAACTAAACTCCTATTGACTATATTCTAGACTAGAGCTCAGATAATTGAGTTTAACTAACAATAACTCAACTAGATTGCTAGATTTTAGCAACCAACCCATGTACAACTCTACTTATAGCCTACAAAATCTAATTTACTAATTTAAATAGGAGACAAAACCATGTCACTCCAGCTAACTGCAATCCAAGTCATCCTGCTGATGTGGAAAATCGAATTTATCCATTTGAAAAAGGCACAAGTCAAATGAATCATTTTCTTGCTATAATTCTAACACTCTCTCTTAACAAGAAAAGGATTCTACACAACCCCAATCCAGCTCCAGTGGAATGTATTGTAACACAACTAACACCCCTTCTCATGGTTGCCATTGCTACTACAATAAATACAACTGAGAAGCATCCAAAATACTGAATCAACTGTGTCTTTGAGCTGCAACTATCTCCTAAGTATTTGACTGCTACTATTCTGCAATTGTTGCATTCAAGATTTGTCTGCATTAACTGACACCGATCCTTCTACTATTGAATATTATGGGCCCCTATAGCAAGGGTAATGATCCATGAGAGGAGTATACTACAACTGTTATTGCTCTCTTGTGGACCCTGCCTAAATCTTTGAAACTTTGGGACTAAGGCTCTACATTGCCCCACTTCACTCCTAGAGGTATAACCGCATACATGGAAAAATCTACATTGTAAATATTTTCCACTCTAACTCCAATCTGTTTCACTTTTCCAATAACAACACGCTTCAAAAAATCTTTTCCCTTACTGAACACCACATCATAACCTTTGTCCTCCAATACAGCTATAAAAATCAATTTTTTCTTCAGCCCAAGAACATAAATTACATTTTTCAAGTGAAGATGGGAGCTTGACTCCTTCTTAAAGGTGACAATACCAATTCCTTTGGTACTATACCTCCCATCATCTCCAAATTCAATGTGTAATTTGAGATCATTCTCCTCTAAGCTGCTAAATAATTATTTGTTTCCTGTCATATGATATGAGGCACCATAATCTAGGTACAACTCACTTCCCCTTACAGTGCTTGCCATGCATGCAAAGAGGGTTAAATCCAACTCAAATTGAGATGCCAGAGCATCTCTTCCTGCTCCTGATGCATTCTCCTTACAGTATTTCTTATGCATACACTTGGTTGCATAGTTTCCATACTCATGGCAGTGAAAGCATTTAATTTTAATGATGGATTTCTTCTTTCCATGGTTCTGCCTGGATTCTGCCTCGCCTTGGGCCTTCTTTTATTTGGCATTCTTTCCTTTTCCAACTAGACCACAATCTTCTTCCTCATCAGATCTAGATGAGACACCATCTCTAGTGTTTTTTTGGAGCCCCTCCTACACCAAATCATCCCAAAGTCTCCCCCAATATGGTAGCTTATCTCTTCCATTAACTGAATCCCGATAGTTGTGCCAGGATTTTTGAAGGCCAAGGAGTGCTAAGCTCACAAATTTGGCTAATGGGATATTTTCTTCTACTCCTCCAAGTTCATATCGAACCTGAGTGAATTTGGACATGTATTGTGGAATGGTTCCATTTTTCTGCATTCGAATGCTCTTGATTTTATCTCTCAATGCCATTTTCTGACATCACAGCTGCTCTAGAAGAGATTTGTGAGAGGTTTCCACAATGAAAAAGGAGTCTCCCTTCCATGCAAGTTCGAAACCACATCATATCTAACACCCTCCGGAATAATCCTCCTGGCTCTTGTTGTGTCTTTCTTCGACTAAGCAAGTGTTTGTGCATTTGATGTTGTTGGTTTTGGAATATCAACTGAGTATATTTCCATACTCCATTGTCAGCTAGGACAACTTCCATCATGTCTTTCCAAGCACACAATTCGAGGTGACCTCCTATGCATACTCAAGCCTCAATCCATTGAAAGGCATTTTTCTTGCATTAAAGAGAGTCTGCACCAAAAAATCTGTAAATCAAAATTTCTCTGAGAGAAGATATGGAATAAGGTTTCTATGTAGTGTTCTAATGCTCTAATACCATGTATAAATTGCAATAAATTTACTACTACTAATGAAATCGATCTAAAATCAAGAGACTAAAATTTCTTCTACTGTTCTGCAGAAAGGAAAACACACAATGGAAACACATGCAATAACATGCAACCATAAAAACACAAGGAACATAATGATTTTACAGGGGAACCCAACTAGGAAAAACCCTCCTTTGCTTTGCATTAATTAAGATGAGAATATGGATCAATTCTAATTTCTTGCTTCAATCCTGAAACACACCCTACACTGCAATTTTTATCTCTTTCTCACTGACCTGTTCTAACCAACACTTAGCCAATTCAAGCCTCAACCTTCCTCCTATTTCCTTGCGCAATCCTGGAGGAAATTAACCCCTAAAAATAGGATAATTCCGTATTTCCTTGCACAAATCCATGAGGAATTGATCACCTGACTCAATGCATAACTTGTACACTCAACTAGTATACAACAATAAATAAAATTATGCCTTTTCCCTCCACTCAACTAGGAAATTCAAATTCCATGCATGACTAGGGATATTTTTAGTAAAGTGATCAGTTAACTAAGAGATCAGTGAGTTAACAACAATTATACTACTCAACTGAACTCCTAATGCATATATTCTAGACTAGAGCTTAGATCACCGAGTTTAACTAACAATAACTCAACTAGATTGCTAAATTTTAGTAATCAACTCATGCACACCTCTACTTCTATACTACAAACTCAAATTTATTGATTTAACTAGGAGATATAACCATGTCACTCCAGCTAACTGCAATCCAAATCATCCTGCTGATGTGCAAAATCAAATTTCTCCATTTGACTAAGGAACAAGTCAAATGAAGCCTTTTCTTACTACAATTCTAACATCAACCTTGTTAGTTTAGGAAAGAGAACATGCTTTCTGTATAGTCATTAGTGACCAATTTTATAGTGGAAATATTTTTACTTCAACTTTCCATGCTAGACAGAAAGCATGCTCTAGAGATTTAGGTTCAAAGAGATGCACCTCATGTTGGATGCTTTCCTTTAAAGTACCCATAAATAGGTCTAACAAGTTATACTTTGAAATATTCTTTACCTAAGACTCGACTTTTGGAATTGTTTAGTATGCTTTATAACAAGAACTTTTTGTCAAATATTTACCAATTGACTAAAGAATGTGTTTCTCTTAATATATCCATAACGTGCTATCAATTCCTCTTTAAAAATTAACCAAGCTATAACATAATCCTTTTTTATTTCACAAAAGCATTGATACCATACATGTTGGTCTTGTTCTAAAAACATGGATGTAATATTTACCTTTTATAAGGATGTCAATTTGTGTAGATCAAAGTATTGCTCCATCTGAAATATCAACATTATAGTATCATTACCATCAAATTTCCTCATATCAAACTTTGGAATGTAGTAGTTCCTTGGTGTTGACTTGAATCCCTAATGATGTGGATCTTGGATTGAAAATTTAGAAGTTTATTTTTGTGATTCAACATTTTTTCTATCCAATTTTGATAGCGTACTCCCCATTTGAGATTAATTATAAAAAACACGATTCTCATTATCTTCATGATTTCCTTGGCTCTCCACATCCTTATTAGGAAGCCTCCCAAGATAACAATCACGGATTTTTATATTTCTTCCTTACTATCATTCATCTTAATTTCTATTCCTTTTATCTTCTTTTATATTTCTTATTTTCATTCATCTTCATTTATTTTCCTTCTATCTTCTTTTCTATTTCCCTTTTAGGATTTTCTTGAGAACCTCAGAAATCCACCTTTTTCAACATACTACCATCCATTTCATTAACTTTATTCTCTAATTGAGATAACCTAAATTATAGGTCTTCACTTTATTCATGGGTCATGGATGGGCCTTCAGTAGATTTAATTGCTGTAGTAGCTTTCTTTGGAGGCATGTTGGAAAATAAATAATAAGTTTCCTCTTTGTTGCAAAAGAAAGAAAAAAAATTGGCTCTTATAATGAATAGCGAGGTCACTAGTAATTTTTGTGCCCTAATTTGGAGAACATATGAATGGTTGAAGCTTTATTGATATATCTCTTAGTTGAGGCCTTCTAGATTTGAGAAATTTTTCTGCAATATTGTAATATGTAGCTTTTGCGATTCCACATGTGTGAACTGAATTTGACGTGCCAATTGAAAGGTGTAGTAACTTTCCCAAAACTTGGTGATATTTTGGACTCTTCCAATGAGAAAACTTGTATAGTGTGCTACATGTCCAAGTCTTGAAATATAACTCTAGAACCTATATCTAAGGTATTTCTATATGTCTCCTAAATTATTGAATATTTCACAGTCTGAAAATTCTAGACAAGAGATAGTAAAAATACCAAGTTTTCCTGTTTAAAATTTATTTCATGACTATTCAAAAACCCTAAATTTTGTAGGGTATAACTCCAAAAGTATAACGAACGAAATTTTGAAAATGGAACCATATATTCCTTGATATTTATTCTTAATGTGGCCCAAATTTCACTTTATAAATCCTTATAGACAAAAAATTTATAGTACAAATGAAAACTTCTTGTTTGACATTGAATTTTGGAACATACAAAAATCCTAAGTTCCTTGGAGCATATCTCATAAAATATAGTGAACCAATATTTGTAACTTGGATTAGATGTTCACCATGATTTCCCCTCAACATGGTCAAAGTTTCATGGTATGGGGCCTTGCATAAATTTTTTTATTATTGAAAATGTCAATGACTTGTTTGAAGCAACAAAATCCTAGGATCAAGGGATCTGATACCAAATGTTATGATCCATGTGCATTAAAAATTATAATAAACCAATAATTGCAATCCACTCTGAAGGGGAAACATCCTTATACAATAAAAACAATAACAATACAATATTTGATGATCTAAGATTAGGTTTCTTTTATATATATAGATATTATATATAATTATAATACTGAGACCACGAGGGGTTCTAGCCTACATAATAATATAACAATAGAAATGTAATCATTCAATATCTAGGGCTTAATAAGGGGGTTTGGGTTAACATGGGTCTTATATAGCAATTAAAACATTATCTCCCGCATTCAAAAGTCACTCCAATCTATTCCTTATGTCACACCTTCTCATTCTCAATGAATTGGCAACAAAGTAGCCGACTTCTTGGCTAACTTGGGGTGTTAGGATTGAGACGTCTATCTAACAACAACATGGTCTGGTGAGGTGTCATATAAATGAAAGGAACCTCTATAATTTATACTAGACATAGAAAAAGGATCCTCGATCGAGGCATTGGAAGTTGGGACGTTGGAGGTTGGGGAGGGAAGCCTAACATTCAGTTACCTCCCATCACATTTAATATGGGGCTTGGCATGGGAAACCCTCCCATGCAACACAGACGTGAACAACATATGCCATTCTTCATTCAAATTCTAGTCATTACTATGCTCGAATGTTATTATATGAGATACCTTGCTCTCCATATTTTCTATTATGTATGGGATTATTCTATGCCATAGGTGAGGAAATTCACTTGAGTGTCTGATAGTAGAAGGCTTGTGTTCGATGGAAAATTCGCATAACTACGATGTAGTCAATGGGTTTCTCTTAGGCTCAAATGTTGGCCTTATGTTCCAGTTATGAGTTGACATGCAGCTGTATTTAGGTGACCTATATTTAGGGTTTGAAGGTCTTCATCTCAGGAACTGGTCATTAAGAATGGCAAAGGACTATGCTTAGGGATGCAAGGATCGCACCTTTTTGGACGTTGATGACAACCCTGGAGTTTGACAATGCAGGAGAAAGAGGTGTATGTCTTTATGCAGCTAGCACAACCTCATCAACTCAGGTTTAGAGGGCTAGTCAGTACAAGGTAATGCTTCATATATAAAATTCTTCTTGTTCAACCATTTCATTCTTAGTTTTAAATTTAGCTGTTGGATGCTTGTTTTTTTTTAGCTCAATAGGGTTGGGTGGCAGCTTGAATTATGGTGTCTCCTAGTGGTTTTTAGACCCTGCCAGGAGTCTTTCAATTGCCATTCCATTTCATTTGTCTTCCTTGGATAGTTGGATTAAAATTCTCGTAAAACACATAACCCCCTGAGTTTTTCCTTTATTTGGTTTTCTTAGTCTCAATGCTTTGGGTCTATGGGTGTTGTGGGTAAGGAATTGTTAGACAACATTTTGTCACTGTCCCTATACTCCCTGTTCCATGATCCTGGAGGACCTATACAGTGAACCCCACATGCTTCCCCTTCATGATGAAACTCCCATTGTGTCCCTCTTCATGAGCATAACAATTCCCTTTTGCATCATTTCCCAAAGATATTCTATTTTCCCAGTTTACGATACCGACGCTAATAACCAGTGTCCTCCTCGCACTGATATGCAGGGATTAAATTTGTCCCTAGCGCCGACCAGAATGACTGAGTCTTGTTCCAATCGTGTCGATTCTCTTTTGGAAAGTTTTTTAAATAAGGAGCAGAAGCTTTCAGCTCTAGAAGCTTTGTAACAGAAGTCTAGTAAATGGTTGGGCCGGATGGAGTTGAGGATGTCAGATTGGGCTCCTTTCCCTTATTAGGATGGAACTACCTCAAGAGATAAGACCTTCTCCCATGAGAAGAGGAACCATCTCCCATCCATTCATGCTATACAAACCTCCCTTTTTCCCAAGCACAAGCTAGTGTTAAGTGTTAATGTTGGTGTGCTAGTGCTAATTAAGTTTGGAGTAATCAACAAGTTACTCATAGTTGTAGCTCTCTAGTTGTGTGTGAGGGAGAAGTGAGAATTTGGTTTAGTGTAAAGACTAAAGGGAAGAGCCTTAAAACTATCATTGTTGAGGCCACCATGGAATGCTAACGGAAGTGTGTGGAAACCTGGATTTGTCAAAGGAGAACAACAACATCAAGACAACGGTTTTAATCTCTTCTTGATTTAATATATATGCAACTATTGATTGATTTCCTACATAATGTGTCATATCACATGTTTATGGCTTAATGCTTCTTGACTTGTTAAGTAGGTTGACTTACAATTTGTCTATTATCACGGTTGTTGTTTACTTGTTTTAGGTGTTTAAAGAAGGAAACGGGAGATAGCTGGAGCGAGCAAGCAAGGTCATCACCAAATGGGATAAGCGTACTAAGAGGTAGGCCCTCTTAATTGGTTCTAACCTAAGGAAATCTTCCATATAATGCCTTGTTTGTGGCTAGATCCGCTATCATGCTAAAGGAATTGTTTGTGTCCACACTTAGAATTTTAATTCACCACAAATTGGTGACTCCATTGAGGAACCAATCCCTCTGTTTGTTTGATTGAGAATTTCATGATTTTGTGTGAACTTTTATAGTTTTACCATTTCCCTTTAGTTCTTTATTCTTTGATTTTCTTACTACTTTGGGTTTGAAATTCATAGTAGCAAGTCTAGTCCCAACTTTTGAATTTTTATTTTTATTTTTTTTCTTTGCATCCTCGCTCATCGCACTTATTTGGCTGACAGTTGCACCAATCAGCGCGATATGCTGAGAAACAACCGCGCCGACCCCCTTCTGGAGCTTGTTGTCAGTTAGGAAGACACGTCGATGCTTGTAAGTGAAGATTAGGGTTCACCCTAGATCTTGGCCAGTGTGTCTTGCTCTCTTGATTTCTGCCTTATAATTTGTTCAGACTGTCTTCTCCCTGACTGGAAAGTTGCTTTTCATTTGGTTTATTTGCTTGTTGATTTTCCTTTTTTTCACTTGATTTCTCGGGTCATTGGATGGTTTGTGGCCCTAGGGCATCTAGGTTGTCATCCATTCAATTGATTGTGAACTCATTAAGTCAAGTTGTTGGTGCATTTACTCCTTGCATTTCATTTATGGTCCTTCTATGGCTTTGACCTCCATTACACAAGTTTGAAAAGTTTCGTTTGCTTGTCCAAACGTCTCTTTTCCGGCATAGATCACATTGCTTGTCTTGTTTTTGGTAAAGTCGTTGTGTCAATAGTTTGAAAGAGATTCTCTTTTTGTGTTTTTCATGTGCTTGAGAATCGATTGTCTTGAAACTTTTCATTGGATGTTTTATGAGAAATTCATTTTGTCATTTCATGAAAAGTATAAAATTCTAGTTTGTTGCATCAACATGCTACGGTAGTTAGCGTCATTGAAGACTAGGATTGCATTTGCATTTGAAAAGAAAAAAAATTCTCTTTACTTCTGAAAGGACTGTTGGAGTGTACATGCTAGGAAATTAGGAATTGGAATGAATTTTTCATTAGTTTATTTTCTCGAAAAGTGAAGTAGTGAAAAATCATTTTGATTTCGGTTGCTTGGTTGTTTGCATTTGGTTGTGTTTTCTACCCTCTCTAGTGTAGACAATTCATTGAAAACCGAGACATAATTCAAGATAAACTTTAAAATTAACACAATTAACCTAAGGCACATTTGAAACCTAAAGATCACATCTAGAAGGTCTAGGCTAGAGACGTGTTACGACGTCTTTAAAACTAGTAGTTGTTGTTAGCTTAGGCATTAGACAGCGCTAGTACGGACTTGTGCTCCCCATACCATCGAGTATATAACAGGAGATCTCTCTAGGCTGCAATCCTTTATCCATAAGAAGCCGAGTCTACCCCCTTGCAAATGTGATACACCAAACACAACATTCGGGGAGATTGGCTGCCCGTACTTCTTGGTTCGCCGGAAGGTATTCTGCAATTTATGGTTGCCTAGTAATCCTTTTTACCTAGATCATCTAGAGTAGTCATTTGATATTTTTGACTCATTAAACTTAAAAGATCATTCGAGCGCTTTTCCTTTCGAGTTCATTTCCAATCGAAAGTGATAGACTCATCTTTACTTCTTTCTCGACTCTTAAAACATGAAAGAGAACCAGTTTATTTATGTGTCTTAAAAAATTGTTGCCCACAATATTATAACATCCTGTTAGTCTTTTCTAGACCAAATCATGAGTTTTCCCTAAAGTACATTTTAAAGCCTTGATATTTATCTCTCTTTTCCCATTAACTAAGACAAGGTCATCGTGGCTGAACCATATGGTTCACCTAGTTCCTCTTCCTCTCCTCCATCTGAAAGATTGTCTAAGGAGCCTTTTACTGAATTACTAGAGTCACTCGAGGACCAAGGTGTTGAACTCAAAATCATTTTTAGCATTCAACCTTTTTCATCTTGTCCTCTGCCTACTTCAAATACTAGGTCACCTATTGATATTGGCCCGGAATCTCTGGACAATCCCGTCCAGACTCCCAAGAGTTCGTCGACTACTAATGGTAAGCTTGGACTAGTTATATATCCTCTTAATCCTTTGTTCAATCCTATTGTGATATCACCGCAGCATCCGTACAGTCCGTCTAATCAGCTGGGTGTTCCTTTGGAATTATCCCCTCATACATCTTCAGTCGTTTGTTCCCAACTATGGAACACGAAGGCGAGGCTCCATTTACCTCTCCGGATCAATCATAATTTTCTACTCCATACACTGTCGAGGAGGAAGAACACCAATTTCCTCCTGAAGGTTTCCCCTTCATGGTGAGAATTCCATCAGTGTATATTGGGATTTGCCACCTAATTATGTGACTTTAGCACAGTTGGTCTCAGGTACACCTAGTGCCTCATCACTTTATCACAAACCTGTTTGGGTGTCTAGTGCTATGCCTACTATAGGTCCATTCATTCCAAACCCAACCTCCCAACATGTTGTTACCTCAGTTCCGGTACAACCCACCATTCTAAACCCTCTTGTCTCATCTGTCCCAGTCACCCATCTGGTTCAATTGATAGTCTCGAGGCATGTTGTTGTCAGTTATTTGACCCCTCTAGTAGGTGGACAAGTTGTGCCACCACCTCGATGGCATAATTTAAGTGTTTTTATAATGTTAGGCACAACCAATGTGAGTAGCTCACAAACTCACATAGTTGGGATGAACCAACCTTCTTCTGGTGTTATCCAAAACCCTATTGGGCTTGCTGGATCAAGCAATGTTCAGTACCAATAGGTCTAAATCCCGTTGGTCCATCTGGGTTAAGCAATTTCCATTATCAACAGCCTTATGAGGCTTAGGTTCAATAGCAAATTCCTTATGTTCCATATGGTTCTCAAGGAATGTTTAATATGCCTTATGTCCTTCAGTCTAGGCAGTATGTTCAGCCTGGTCCATCCACTTTTCAGGGTAGCTATTGCCAGACACAATTCAGCAATTTTTTGGGAACTGTTCAAGTACCTTTGCAGCAGAAGGGACAACCTCTGCAACAACAAGGGAAACCTTTGTTGCAGCAAGGGACATCCGCGCAACAACAGGTGCATATGATACCGCAACACAGACAACTACAACAATCGTAGGGGAAACCCTTGCAATAGTTGCAACAAACCATGTAGCCGCAGATGCAGTATGCCCCACAAACCTCCCGACCTATGTCTTCACAAGGCCAACCTCTGCAGCCATAGGGACAACCATTGCAGCTGCAAGGTCAATCCTGTAGGTTTTAACCCCATACAAAAATTACCTGCATACGAATTCTAAATCACAGGAAAAATAAAAATGCGAGAGCATAACACATAAAACACATATACACAGAGATTTCCCACTGGATCTCAAAACCGAGACTACCAGCTTGATTTTTCATTATTCCTTTCAATGTTACAATACATATTTATACATGCTGAAGCATCCAATACCATGGACCGAAAAACCATCACGTCAAACACCATGGATCGAAAACCATCGCGTCCAAAAAACATTGCGAAAATCATGCAAAAAACCATAGGTGGGTCCGCCCAACCTAACATAGGGTCCAAAATCAAAATTTTCCGGGGCGCTGCCCCAGATCCCATAAAGTGGGGTTATGGGT